>CAJDYZ010007020.1:7736-19246 GCA_903986555.1 Heterotrigona itama
CTGAATAGATATGAATAGAGTGACCAAGATTCCATGACTCTCTAATTCCAATTATATATAATACATAATATAACGGTATACACATAGTTTAGGTCGAAAATTTTTGTTTTCATTTTGTTTAATTTTTACTCTATCTACATATATACATACTACATAAATATTACGATTACGTTCCATTTTTAATAATCTCAAAATTATATAAAGATTATCGGCGTTATCACTTTGTTGCTCTGGAATATAGTGTTTTAATTTGACTTTTGGCTTTAACATGTATTGATATCTTATGTGTTATATATTAAGAAAAGTGTTAATCTCTAAATTTCTCAATCTCTATTGGCAATGAAAATTAGATCTCGACTATATTCATTGCTTTCCATTTTACAATTCCGTGAATTCTTGCATCCTTAAATACACGTAATTAAGGAATATACAGAATTATATAAAATTACATAAAATATTCAAAATAATATTTGAATACTCGATATGATATTTGATAAAACTATTCAATTCAAGTATCATCGAATTATAGATGTCTAGAGTAATTGATTTTAGACTACTAAAATTCATATTTTACATTCCTTATTAAATTAAAAAATCAAATTAAATTAAAGATTCCAAAATTATCACTAAATTGTCATTGTCCCCAGTAACTCAATGACTCCATTTTCTCGGTTATGATCGCAAAAATAACAAATTGATACTCGCAGTCCGTTGATCAGGAATTGTTGCGAAATGCGACAGAAATTATTTCTATATATTTTAAATTACGTCAACTTATATTTTCCAAAATAAAAGGAATTAGTAATAAAACTAAATTGAATTAAAAATTCCAAAATTAATTAATTTTACTCTAAATCGTGCAGTTGTCCAATACAGCACTGATACCAGTGACTTGCAACCTCGAGTTATCATCTCGAGCCGAAAATGTTGAACAAACATCCGCAATCGAAAAAAAGTTGAAAAAATTTCCTAATATTTTTCAATCAAACTGAGAGGCACTTTTTTCGTTTCGCCGAATAAAGAAGCAACTCGTTCGTAGAACCACGACGCGACCTTCCAAGGGTTGAAAGACGGTCGAAAATAATTCCGTGCCACGTGTGACATTAATCGTTCAAAGGAGGGGATTTTTACTTCACATCAGGCCAGGTCAAAGTATACTTACTTACTTACTTAATAGTCGAACAAAGCCGAACGAACGTGGATTTACTCATTTTACGAAAAAGTATCGAAGGTAAGAGGACGAGGTTCGATGTGTATCGTATAGACAGTCCTCGGGACGTACGTTTACCTGCAGTCCCTACTACTTTCTTTGGCTGGTTGGTGGGTACTGCGTTCTCGTTACCGTGGTCCACGCTGCACTACTGTTCCACTATCTCCTCATTCACCTCGCGATTCGACAGGATCGAAGAACACGCACGTATCTCCTCTTCATCTTCAAATTATCGATCTATCGGAAAAAGCCGAGTAAGACTCTTCGTTCAATTTCGCATCATTTTCCACGCTCGTGTCGCGAGTCTTTTTTTTGTTAGCGTAGGCATATCGAGCATATTTCTTTCAAAATTTTTCGAAAAATTCCGACAAGTTCAAAGTGACCGATCTGACAGAGGATCCGCGTGTTCGACGTCGCTGCACGAGAAGAGACAATAGTTTGGATCTTAAAACAATTCCTATCTTGATCGAGGGAAGTGTAAAGGGAAAAGATAACAGACTTTGATTAGTAGAAATAAACAGTAAGAATTTACGACACAAGGAATTGACTCTCTTCTTTCTTATTGGCATCGATCATCACTCGCGAATCGTGTGCACCTGTTACCGTCAGTGTCACAATTAGTTGCATTTTACTATATTATTCGTCTGGAACTCAAGCTCTTCCGTTTAAAGAATGTTGAAAAGGGGATCATTAACAGTTGATTCGTTCGAATGAGAAAGCATCGACGAAAGGAACATATCCGATGGTGATTGATCGGTCAGTGGAGAACAATCGACCCGTAGATAAAGTGATTAGCAAGTGTCGCTGGAAATTAGACAAAATTGTTTAAGGAGGAAATCCTTCCACGAGGAATATCAGAAGCAAAGGAAACGGCGATCACGACCTAAATGAGTATATGACCGACAAATATGTGCGTGTAGTACTTTAGTGATAGAGAAAACCTACCTCGTATGGTTCTCTTCTTTCCATTCACTCACTTCGAACTGGAAACTGTTGTGTGTTACATAAAGAGGGATTTTTACTGACCAGTTAATGAACTCGGCGCATATAGGGGACGTCTATCGGCGACCTTACGTAAGTAAATATGAATAATTCCTTATTTGAAAGTGGCGAAGAATGTAGACTTTACGCAGAACAGAGCAAGGAATACGGCCGCGAGTGCAATATCGTAGTCCACGCGTGACAACCCTGTATTATGTCTTTATCTTCTTATGGCGAGCGCCGTTTGAAGTCTCGAACTCTTGCGCTCAACAATTTTATCGCACACTTTTGAGAGTGTTACTTTCCCTGTTCTCCTGACAAAATGAAATTATAACAGTCCTCTTCGTTTCCAAATAAATAAACTTTTGGATTTGCTTGCGATTTCTTTTACTGAACGTTCTCTATGAATGATTTATTCATCATTGATCACTCACATGACGTGAAAATTAGTTTGGTATCGTTAGATTCAACGTTAAAGCAATTGGTTAAAACAATTTTTGCAATTGCGAATAATGAAATTTAACAATGAAAGGATAATTCAAATCAACACGAATCGAACATTAAATTATTTACAATGCACAAAATTATATACTAATTTCGTGATTTTCCTTTCATCATTTTGTATATGATTCTAAAACGCAATACATATTATGTTGTACATGCGAATATTATGACAAGTTTGATTAATGTGGTTTAAGGAATTGAATTTCTTGCTTATTAATAACTAATAAAATTGCTTCATTCAGTTTGGTTATTTTGAAATGTTTATCGCTAATTACGCTACGTTTACGTTAATAGCTATGATTATGTTAATAATTGTTAAATGTCGATTTTATTCTTCTATGATAAACAAGTAGAATTATTAGAGTATTTATGAATATTTATTCATACCTAAAAAGATACCTTATGAAGATTGAATAAACACGTGGAATTATTAAGTATGAAATGACTTATATTAAAATTTTCCTAACATATAAGAAAAATAATCGTACGACAAATACTCTATACTTAATGAACAAATTCTTATAAAAAACGTTTACAATGAGTTTCAAAGTATTATTCCATATCCTTAGGAGAATATACTTCCCTTGGGAACTTTCCAAGTATTTCCATACATTAAATCTGTAAAATATTGACTTCATAATATGTAATTTTTTAGAAGATAGATGTTCAATTATAATATCTTCTTTAGCTTTAACATCAACAGATATAAATATAAAATATAAAAATAAATATAAAATTAGTCTTGATATCATATAGAAACGAAAAAGATATTTTTGGAAGAAGATCGCTGAACTTAATTGGCGAGCAATATTATTCTGACTGAAAATTAGATTAAAGATTTTTGTGCAATTTTTATATTTTTATGAACACAATTAAAAGAAGACCCAAATAAAGACTTTTCATCAATTAAATTTTATGCACAAAAATCACTTGTCGACTAAGTATATTGCTCATTTTTGCTATAAAAAATTACGCGTAAGTTTCTACTTTCTACAAATTCATTATCGTTTTACTAACTTATAATTGTTGACAGAATTTTACTGACACCGCAAAATTTCGGTTTGAATTTAAATGCCGTATTACATGCATGTTAGATGCAACAGGAATGAGGCATGACCTTTAACATTAACGATTGTCGCAAAGTTCAGGTAACATTTTGTTTCATTTATCAAACGTTTAGTTTCTTTTTCATAATGATGTCAAACTATTATTATTATTATATGAATTTAAACAAATATCTTAATCTAAATAACGATCGGTGAAATTTGTTAGATCGTCGTTAACAAGATTGAGCGTCAAAATAGCTGATTCATAGCTGACTCAAACATACAAATCATAATCTCATAACTATTTAGATCAGAAAAAATTATAGGCATGTTTTAACTTCTTAATAACTAATAACTTATTGAGGCTATCTTATTAACTTAAAAGACATTACATTTATAAATAGTTAATTATGATTTACGTAATATATTTTTATTTTTTTTTTTTCTTATTAAATATCTGACCCTTGAATGAAATGAACTTTCAATTTTTATTCCTTTCAAAGTTGTAGATTAATTGATTCTTTTACTAGTTACATTAATTTATAACATAAAATATAATTTGACAAGAAAAGGAAATATCTCTTTATCAAGAGATTAATCCACCATAAGTATGTAAAATTAATATCTGTATTTTTACAAAAGGAATTAAAAGAAAACTTAGGTCTTTATTATGCAAATCTTGAGGTTTACTTGCCTTTTTCCTTTCTTTATAAAATGGCTAGGCTGGAATTATCTTGATGCAGAAACATTGTCAGTGACCTTTTTCGCGTAATTAGCGTAATTGCGAGCATACGGTTTAAGTCATGAAAATAATCAAAAATTTTTATTTTCTCGGGAATATTTACTGAGAATGTTAATTCTGATAAAAAGCGAGTAATAACTCCTGAAAAAGATGCAGATGATTGTTATTAATTATTAATTTCTTGAAATCTTAATTAATTAAAATACTTATTTCTTTTAAATTTTCCAATCCTTCTTCTTAGAAATTAAACTGCCTCAATTGTTGATAGATCTTGCAGGCATATTACATGCTGATTCTTTCATATATTAAAATTCATTTGACATTAAATTTGTACTTTGGCACATGTTATTAAACATTCTAAGTTATTGATATCATTTCCTCTTAAATTAATATTAAATAATTTCGTAATTTATACGTAACTATCTTTCGTGAGAATAATCGATTGATCATACAGAAAGCGTGAACTTTCTTTAGTATTATTTTACCCACAGGCACGTTCTGCTACTCCATTATTACACGGTACGTTGACTGGAACTACTGGAACTATTATTTGATATTTAGGGCAAGTTCAGCTGTTTCGCAACGTTGATCAGTCACTGTCAAAACGTTTAAACGTCCACGTCGCCGCAAACACGCTTATTCACATTAAAACGAGCGTAACATCTTTCTCTCTTGTTCCCATAAATAAATCCCTATCTTTTGAACAAAGTTATCCACGAAAATATTAGAAATTACAAAATAAAAAAACTACGAAAATTAAAAACATATTAAGAATTACAAAATGAAATTGCAAAAATATTAAAAATTATAGTACGAGTATAAATTTAATATTTCGATGAACATTCGAGAGGCAAGAATTTCACGCTGTCATGTCATGTTTGACGAAAACGAAATAAGAAACCGAACCTGGAAGCGGCAAATGCAACAAAATTAAAGTAAGTACGTGGTTCACCCTGAAGAGTATTTCGCAAAAAGATCACTTTCTCTTTTGTGATCACGCCAACATTTCAGCCATGTGAAATGTGCACATTCAGGGTCCTTCAAGGGTAAATTAGACGAATTTATCTTCTTTTTTAACATATTCACGAAATTAACATTCAAGATATTCGAGAAGTCGAAGTCTATTAAATTATGGAAACATTAACCATGAACCCCTGATTACTCAAATAAATTTAACTAACAGCGAACAACGTGGAACATTTCCAAGTGTTTAATGTTGAAATAATTCTCTGTAGATATTTTGTTAATACTTTATAAAAAGCGTTGGAATCAACGAAGCGTTACATAAAGTAAGATCAAAGATCAGCAATGTGAAAAAAAAAAAACAAACTTGACTTTCTCTTTATTTTTAAGGATCTCTATATCGCAACGCACTTTTGGAGTTTTTCCCTTTTTAAGACAAAATTGAGATTCTGACATGTCGAAATATGTTACTTTGCTTAATGTAATTTTCAATGTAAAGATTAGTTATGATTAAAAAATCAGAATTTGAATCTATTAGTTATACGTTTTATAATTAATACAAATAACAATATTAACGTTTTTAAATAAAGTGATTATTTAAGTTAAATGAAAGTAAATAATTTGTTGCAGTACAAAACGTAATGCGTATAAAACATAAATATAGTATGTACAAAATTTGCAGACAAATGAAACAGTCAAGATGAAGTATTTATTAAACAAATTTCTTTAGTTATGAACCTAAAAATATAATGTAGGCAAAATTCTAGAAATATAGTTTAGAAATAGATAAAGGATAAAATATAACGATAATAATCTATAATTTACTTAAATTTGCAACAAAAATAAAATACTACATTCTAATGTAATTAATAAATGTAATCATGCACAGTGCAGTAATTTTATAATTTTATAACTAATAATCTTAATCGATACAAGATTAATTATTGATTGAAAAAGTAGAATTCTAAATTCTACTTTGAGTGAAATAATTGAACAGGTACAAGTCAGTATTGCGGTACAATTTTTGAGCATGATTCATGTACTACCTGTAAAAATACAGAGAATGCGGTTTTCGAATCAAAACCACAAACTCGGGTTAAATGCTTCCGTATATCTTTTGAAATGTTCTTAAATCATGCCTCATCGTTTCTCATGCAATATTAGTTGTATAAAAATCATTTTAAAAAAAATGTATTCAAAATTTTTCATTAAAAAAAATTATAATTTTCATCGAAAATTTGATATCTACTATTTTGTTTAATAGATAATAGCTCGCAGGTGGAAATTTTTAACAGATTAATTTTTATAATACCAATTTTAGCAAAATTTTTTTACTACCTGCAAATATTCAGAAATTTGAGTAGATTTGTAGTATAAATTTACTATATAATTTAAATATAATAAATATGTTAATAGATTTATATTAATTTAATATTAATTGATATAAGATTTGTTGATTTTATCAGTATTAATTTTTAATATTTGAACAGATATATAGAAAATTCAAATATACAGAATAAAATTAAAGATGAGAGAAATCTTAGACGAGCAAGAACAAACAAAAGGAACGGACTTCTAAACCGATTTTTAAATAGATCCTAAAACATCCAAGTGCAAAACATTCAAGACAGCGTATTCATTACAATGTTTAATAGGCAAAATAAATCTCTCCTCAAGTTCCATTTCTTTCTTTGTGCAAACAACCGTACCTCGACAGATCGATTTTTAAAATATGCATAGATCGAAAGTTTGACATTGAAGGTCGCTGTTCGTTCAATTCAAAATATTCATTACAGATTTTCATGACAGGCTTTCGTTTTCATATATCATCCATAAATGAACAAGAAACAGGGAATTAATCTGTGTGCCTAAGTAGACTCTACAAATAGGTAGCCGTCAACGTACATGCATATGTGAACTTGATCAGCCAAGATTTCAAGGTTCGATAGCTGTTGGAAATGATGAATACAGTAATTTTACCATAAATGATCCATAATGTTCTCTCGAAACGCTTTATTACCAATACCATCGCACAATCGTTCTCTCCTCGTTTGTTTATTCTAATACGAAACGTACGTGCCAGACTATTTCGCCGTGCTCGCTATTCAATCTGGTTATTACTGCAACCTGGTGTGTAATACAATTTCTCATGAGGTAGTATCATAAAGCTGATGTTGGTTACTGCTGATACACGAAGAAAAACAAGATGTATGAATGCTTGAGCGCGAAATTATATATTATACATGCCGACGTAGGATCTGATGAAACAGTTTCGTATTTTGAATATTTGAAAAATAAGCTACGATGTCTGTGTTTAAAATGTTACTAATAAGAAAAAATTATTATAACGAAAGGAAGATAACAATTATGTATAGATCGAGCGTTTAAAAGAATATATAGTTAAGAGTTACGTGTTCTTCTCTTCTTCTAAAATATCTTTGAATTCAAATGCAACATCGAACCAAAGGATAGTGAGAATGACACAGTGAGAAATGACACACAACTAATCAGAAACATGTCTAATTTAATACAACTGATTTATAATTAAATGCGTATCGATCTAATTGTATTTCAGAAGTCCACATCAAATTAAGATGGCAAATAATGATTTAAAATATTTTATAAGCATTAATCTACTTGCTAATTAAAATTATACAGATTTTGAAAAAAATAATGAAATTTATTGTACAATTGTTACAGGCATGTTAAAACATATATAAAACGTATTGTTATCATTACTATTATTATTATCGGAATAAGTTTCATTCATTTTATGTACGCATATGTATTGTAATTCTATATATAGATTTCCATGAAATAGTGTTTTATTCTTTAAACAAATCTCAGAGATACTGTAAATATTTTGGAATCTGTCTAATTTTAACTAAAAGGTTGATTAAGATTCACGGAATATGTTCTTAGTTCTCTCTGTTTTCGCATTTCAATTACTTGAAAGGCAGACGTACTTACAGGCAGGCTTTCTGTGGCTGATTGTAGTTCATGCTTGACTTCGATACTTGAACGAAACTATCGTGGAACCGTACTCTCTTCTATGATTTCTAATTTTAATTTCCGCGCATCACCCTTGATATTGTGATATGATTTCACTAGGTTTGAAAATGCCGAAAAAAAATTGTGAAAGCTCGATCTGGTGTAAGTTCTTGTTGCAATAGTAGGAAACGCCGTGCGTCATGCTTGCTTCTGTCCCTCCTTCACGAAGGCAAATAGAAAGTCTGAAATCACAGTTCCTTCTTCGTATATAAGCGGCATGTAAACTCCGGTTCGGGCACACCATTCGTCCTTGCGGTCATTATATTTCCGCATAGCCATTTACCAACGTACGCAAAATCTGTACATTGAACCATCGTTATCGATCGAATATATTTACGACTTGATCTTCCAGACTTGGCAATATCGTTTCCTTCCTGCATCCAGTCTGATTAATCGACGATTTCGTATTTACTCGCGATGAAATTGAATTTTTCGAATATTCGAGAGAATACTTTCTACAATACGTCAAGTAACTCTCACGTAGTATAGTATTGCAAGTCGAGTGCGTAGAAGAAGCTTAGTCAATATTGGCGTATCTGTTATGTTATGTATATGTTCTAGCAATTATGACACCGCAGTTAATCGTTATTTCCTTGGATTTAAATCCGTCTAAAAGATGGAGATACAGATAGAAATGAATTAACTTTGTGCGACTTTCATTTTATTCTGTTCGATTTGTTTCTAGATGCTTACAAATAAGCAGATATAAGTTGTACAGTTAGATTGCAGATTCATATTTTTGGAAATACAACTAAAATGGAATATTAGCGAAAAGTTACTTTATGTATTAAATGTTATAGAAAGTACTACGTACATTTCTTCGTATTACGCGTTTTAAAATTCAGTTCTATCAATTATAATTAATTATAATTCTATCAAATTCAGTTCTATCAATTATAATTAATTATAATTTATAATTTTTATTTCTTTTAATATTTCCTCATTTTCACATTTTTTGTTTTTATTAAATGAAATTGTATTCTTACTCATATTAGTATCAGAAAAATATTTTAAACAAAACCTTCTCAAATAATGTATAATTTTAAATAAATTTAATAATTTAGTTTTTATGACGTGATATAGAAAACTGAAAGTAAGACGTTGCATATCGACAGAAATAAATGTAGCTTGAAATGTTTGATACAAAATCACTACCATTACCAAATTTCAGAAACAGTTTACGCTCTAGATACAATACAAAATGGCAGAAATCAAACGCGACCATGCATTACCGCTTTCTCTGAAACATTCGCTGCGATCGAATTGGAATAATACTAACAGCACTGTTGTGATACATCATTGAATAAATTTTATGACTATTCAATGGAGAAATCGCAGCAGGTAGAAAAAATGACATTTCTATAGATTTTCACATTTCATATGATACGTACGTACGAACGAAACATAATGACAAGCTTGAAGTGATTTGAATATTAAAAGTTGCAAATATTGAGTGCAACCTGTTTTGTGTATGTTATTTCAACTTTTTTCATTTACAATTTCTTCAACATTATCAGAGAAACGTATGAATTATCTTAAATGTTCTCCGGGTCTTTATATTACACTTTAAATATAAATATATTTTTACATCAATTCCAATAATCATCTACTTAGATAATTTAAGCTTTAATAAATGGAACGTCGTCTTTCAATATTTTACTGACAAACGAATTGAATGTTTGAATGATTTCAGCTTTAAAAAAATAACGTCTTCGATCCTCATAATATATATGAACTATTAATACATATGAATTAATAAAAACCATTTTATTAGATGATAAAATTATACGAAATAAGAGATAGTACGTAAGAATGAAATTTTCTCATTCATCATTGTAATTGTGGAAAATCCATGAAGATGCAAAACGAATTGCATTCTGACATTGATGAATCAAAGTATACCGGAGCAGAGAGGAGAAGAAAAAGAAAGAATGACAGCGAGAATAACGAAAGGCAATGTAGGATTGCAATATAAGCATTGAAAATTTCGAGAGTGCATATGCACGTATGTACACGCATCTATGTGCGTTTCAATCCACATTTGTAGCGAGTACATAATCGTTAAACATTTGCAAAGGCCTTGGAGCAATCCAACGTAACTCTCCCTTAATTTATCGAGTTTTGCAAACTTCGGCGCAATCGCGAGCTGCTTTTGTACTACAACATTTATGTTTGACAGTCAGGGCCGTTGATATTCCTAGGATTCGGAAATCCTAGTTTTATTCTCGATGCCTGGCAAGAATTTTAATATTACTTTTGTCTGTTACTCGTTGCCTAAACGCACTGGTCGACGACGATTTCAAAAGAGTGCACTTGTGCATATATTTGAATGCACTAACTTGTTACTTAAACACATCGGCCCGATTTATAACGATTTCGAAAGATTCAAGATTGAGAACTGTGATTCTAGAATAATGAGAAGTAAAAATAATATACGCGGATGATTTAATTCAAGAATTAAATTCAACGTAGTTTGAAATAAATTCATTTGAAAGCAGTATTTCTAAAATTGATTGTTGAGAAATAGGTAAAGAATGTGATTTTCAATCCTACATTTCAATTTTTCTTCTTGTCGATGTGTTACAAAATGGCAGAACTAGTTCACTAGTTTCGAAACATTATTTCAAATACTGCTCGTTACAAAAAAAACTAAAAAAAGAATATATCAAAAATAAAATATTTCTATTGAGCATAGAAATGTATTATTTAAAATGTTGCATAGAATACATTTATGAGAAAAATTTCGTAGAATTTTATTTATTTCAGCGTGGTTATAGAACAACGTTTTTTTTTTTTTCAATTTTTATATTATCTTTTAAGTTTAATATGTACTGTTATAAAAAAAAATCAATCTATTATTTGCATAAAGTAACATCACAGTTTACACTGATCTTTGATATTAAACATATTGTGTCCTTTTATCAAAAAACATATTTTCCTCCAGTTATGTCCATCTTCTTTAACGACTACATTATCTCTATAAGTATGTATAATATACATATAATCACTCGTA
>CAJDYZ010007020.1:24129-37670 GCA_903986555.1 Heterotrigona itama
GTAATGCAGTATTATATTATAATGAGAGGAATATTCGTTACTTTCTCATGCATATATAACCATTGTATATAGCACATGAGTAAATACTAAGTACTTGTGCTAACGAATAGTGAAAGTGTAAGTGCTACTAGGTTTCGTCTTATGTGCTTTTTATTTCTATTTTAAATTCTACGTGTTGGCTGAAATTTCGTTTCTCTCAACCTTTAACCCTGTTATTATACCACACGCCGAAATAACTTTCATATGTTGTGTGACGACATTATTTATACTTTCTATGGTATCTCATATTCTTATTAAAGTTTCTACTCATAACATTTAATCAATATCATTTGCAAACAAATAAAAACATACTTTTGTGATTATTTTTTATGTACAGAGCAAGGACCCATTAAATAGGAGTAGCAAACGAAGTATTACATTTAATTTATTCAAAAATTTAACGAAAAATTATGAAAATTTATTTTTAATACTTTCTTTTAATTTTAAATATTTTCTTTACATTTGCGTGCAGAATCTGTCAGAAATGAGTATTTATTAGATAATCACTCAACGATTAGTAACGTAATAACTAATTAATCGATAGATTTCAAAGATAGTTACGTAATATAAAGAACAAACAATTTCTTTCGTTGTAGCGACAGTTATGTAGATGAAGCAACGCTATTAATAAATAATTGCACAACTGAATTCATAAATCACTGCGGTTAGCACTTTAACCACCAATCAGCTTTTTTCCCAGCGATACTGAAAATAACAGCATAATAGCACGTACTAATTTAGATACACATGTGAAGCCTGGTTTCATTTTCCTTCTCCTTTTCAAATATAAAAAGAATTTTGCAAATAACGGCGTGTTTAATGAGATAAAATAATTTCAATGCTCTGGCAAAATAGCAGATCTCGTATTGATTATAGCTCAAAGTCTGATATTAAAGTTAGACATGAAAATACTCTAAAGCTATAAATATTATTCTGATGAAATTTCTCTATTGATTATAATTCGTAATAAGATGTTAAAAATGAGTGTGAGAATGTTTTAAACCTAGGAATATGATCGTTTCGTTTTACATTGCAGTTTATGTTATAAGCAGAATGTGCAGTGTACGTAGGTAAACGTCATTTGAAAAGACCTGCAATTTTCAAAACTTATTATGTTTTTACAGTTATTCATCAAAGCTAAACGTTTCAAAACGACGTAAATTATTCAAACAGTTAGTTGAATTTTTACAAGTTGCTAACATCTTATCTCGAGGAGAAGAAATCTAACATCATTGTGTATACACTGGATGATTAATGAAAATTAATACTGCACATAATCTTTCATCTATTTTTGCTATATAGATGAACTTGAATGAAAACTTCATTTACTATTATGTTTTACTTCTAGTTATTTGTTCAATGAGCATGTATAAAAGATTTTAGTAATCAAGAGCCATGTATGAATATAATATGTCATTTTGATTATCCAGAGATCGATTAAAATATTGACTCTAATATTTCTCAGACTTTTATGAGGAGAAGATCATTTAAATTTTATAATAATTTTTACTGAATAATTTTAATAGGCTAGTCGAAATTAAAAGAAATAACTTATTAATAATCAATATATTTAATATATAATAGTTTAATATATTTAACTCCTTAATTTTGTTTGTATTTTCTCATTATTACTTCTTAAAGAAAATTTACTATTATTTTTCCTTTTTTTTTTCAATTAGCGAGTAAACTAATTCCAAGCATATTTTATGTCGCCAAATTTGTCAGTCAATGATACATTTAAACAACATATTATATATTATTAATCCATTCTAACAATTCAAATGATTCGTTTGACTAATGTTATTTTATTCCTCTATTTCAGAAGACGATAGACACGCGCGACATCCAAACGAAAATCGCGGAGGATCCTTAATCTGAAACAGCTCGTGTAGTACCACGATCGTAAAGGTATAACTCGAACAGCGATAAAGAAACGACACAACGGGGAAGGAAGAAAGCCAGATCGAGGAGTAAAGAAGAATCGATCCGGATTGCGAGGGAAAAAGCAAGCGATGCCTGTTAACGGTGTTTCAAAAACAGATCGCGTACATCGCCGGGAACAATGTTCGGAGAAGTGACGTGAAACAATACTTTCAAAACGTAACACATCGTAGATTAACTGTAACAAAGGTTTCTACGGTGACGATAAACAGAGCACGAATTATCCAATTAGCTTAATTGCTGTGAATCTTAACAGTGAAACATAAACTAATTCCAGCAAAGCGAGTGGTTATCACTTTCGTGATCTTTCTTCGGCATCTTTTTCTTTTACACGTAACATACGTATCACGTATCCTGTTTAACATTGAGAAACTTGACAAAGAGAGCCAGCTCCAGGTTTTCGAAACCTGAGTTTGTGCACCGGTGTGTTGTGCACGAAAGTGAGCGAACACTCTCGAGGAAATTTCGACACTTCTATGATTATCGCGAGCTCCGATTGGGCAACGTTGGTCGAAAATGAAGTTCATAGGGTCGTTGTTGGGCATCAGCTCGCCCAAGAAGATGGGCAAAGAGTACATGAAAGTAGGAAGAAACGCTCTGTTCGGACTAAGGACGAATCAACACGATGGCCTGTATGCGGGAAAGGTTCCCAGACCTTTGTCCTTCCTCATTTCGAGGAATGGGAAACTTAAACATGGTGAGCATTATCGTAGTATCTATTTGCATTAGTTTCATACACGATCACGATTGCGATAAAATAATCCTGATTATGAAACGCGTTAACGCGTGTACGCGTGGATAAGATTGAGAGATAACGCGGTTCTTTCTTAAGAAATTAAATATGGGGTTAACAGGTAAGTTAATTACCGCATTATTCAATTATTGGTTCACTATTTTATTAAACTTCGAATATTGGGATGAATGATGAAAATTACTTAAAGAGTCATAATTATATAATTACATAAATTAAATTATTGGAAAATAAGTGGAAAAGAGAGAAAGAGAATATAAAAAGTATTCATTTGACCATGAAAACGTTGCGACCGCGCAATATAAAAACAAGTTTAATGCTACAGGTTTCCGATTTCTATCGAAATGATTTTAGACACTGCTTGTTCTTATTGTGAAACACCTTGCAGTGTAACAGCAATTATTTTAATTTAAAAGTGAAATGAATTTCAGTGTAATAAAGATTGCGCTCGGTAATTGCGCAACTGTTGATTTAAAACTAGAAGTAATATTTTCTACGTGATTCTCATTTTAATTACTATATCTTTCAGTTTCCGATATAATCAGAAATTTCTTGTACAAATTTCACTGTACGTGAGATGATTTACAACGATCTGTGAAACTTTACGAAATAATACACTGTTCGTTTCATCCCGAATTTCATATTTCAACGTTAATATCAAGATTATACCGATTATTAAAGTATTTTTATAAAAAAAGAGAAAGAAGAAAAGAATTGTTAATATTTTCAATTTTTATAATGTTTGACACTGTCTACTTCAAGTTTACTAACTTTTGTCTGAAGAAGTGTATATATATGAATTTTATTTTCGATCTCTACAATATTTGATTCTTTCTTAATTTTATTCTTTTTTAATTTCGTTATTAATTTTCAACGATTAAAAATATATCCACACCGCCGCGTCAGGTAATTAATTCAGGAGAAAAAATTTTAAGGAGAAATATTCATTTGCAATTTTATAAATAATCTTCCAAATTATGGTTGATTCCTGATACAGATGACACACAATGATTTGCAAATCAATGAAAGCTGAGATGATTACAGACTTACCAGATGATTATAGTGAATTAAGATATTACGTGATGCAGTTTCACAATTTGCAACAGATGTTATTTTTCTATTTAGTTATGATAAATGTCAGAGCAGTTTTATGACATCTTAGAATTTAGAAAAAGAGAAAAAAACCTCTGAAATCCCATTAAATTTAAACTTATTGAAATTTACCGAACTTTAAAAATTCATGACATCGTAATTAAATATTTTCGTACTTGATTACTGATTATATTTTTATATTGATTCTATTCTACATGGACACGGTAATTTATTTACAAAGAAACATACATCCCACTGATTCCAATGAAATTCTTGAAATATGTTGTCAGACATTATATTCTGATTAATTTTTCTCTATACTCGCTCAGCCTTAACTTTCAAAATATTCGCGAAAATATATTCGAAACTGTACATGATAGTTTCGTGTTTTTCTGAGACTTTGTTCAGAGATTCAGAGTCGGGAGGCAAGGTGAGAGGTTCACCCTACCCTATCACCGCTTTTACTTCACAATGTATAATTACAGTCTAATGAGTCGAGCAAGTAGTTCTTGTTTCGCAGGTAGTATAATTACAATAATAGAATACACGATTTTCTGATGTAATAGTAGAAATTCTGTTCGATTTAATAATAACTGAATTTATATAACTAAAAATCGTGTATTACGAAGGAAAAGCATAAGCATTCCCACCTCGAAATCTTAATCTAAACCTACAGTATGATTTTTGCAAATATCTGGAAAATTAAAAGCGAGCGATAGTTGTATGTATGAAAAAAAAAATTACTTAGAATCATGTCCCCGACAACATATCTTAAAGTCATTGAAATCGGTGGGACGTATCTCTTTGTAAATAATTATCCAAATTTTCAATTATTTCCTTTACAAATGGCACAAGCGAATTTTTAATTTTAGCAAATGATATAAATAAATTTCTACATATAATCTGTGCAATACTGATATAAAAGTTACAATAACAACATGTCATAATATTAAAATATATTGCTACGAAGATTCTTAAACGTTACTTAGAAAGTTAAGCTTGCTTCGAAGATTTGTAACAGATTAGAGAGTTTCCATGCTTCCATCTTGAAATCAGGAAGAAATTCTTAACGTTAGTAGAGAAACTGGAATTATCATAAGAGTTTCTTGTTTTCTCCGTCGCGAGGAATGCGCTTACTGTCCAGTTTCAACTTCAAACGAGCTCGCGTCTCAATGAACTTGAAATTGACATTTTATCTTATTTAGAGAGAATACTTTATAAAGAATTGATAAGAACATTATTCAATCGCATATTACGAATGTTAGTAGAGTTGAAACTTTTCTTTTAATAACTATATTATCAAATTGCAATTACGTCTTACGATCTTAAATTACATTTAATTGAAAAAATAATCAGAAAATTTAATGTAATTTTTTCTGATGCAAACAAATAAATAAACAGATAACAATGAGTTAATATTTATTTAAAAATATTTAATTAGAAATCTAAACTGCTTATTAAGAATTTATTTGGAAACAAAAATCCCCAATTTCAATTCAAATGAAAATGCCTCTTGAAAATCCATTTCGAATAATATTTTATTCATCATTTATTAATTAGAACACAATTATCGTTCGACATTTATAAAAAAGATTTATTATTGCTTCCATAATAAATTTACTATTATTTCTGTAACAAAATAAAAACATTTCATAGCTCATATATTCGTTTCAATTCGTATGTATGTACATGTTTATAAAAATATGCATAAAAATCCCAGTAATCGCTTTTCTACGCTTTTCTATTTGCGAAGTTGATCGATAGGATTTCTAAACGGTTCATTTTTACATCCTCCGAACTTTCCATGTTACTGGCCAGTGGTTGTTGCAGGTAATTCAACCCGATTCGACTGAGCATGCACCGGCGCAACGTGTTCGTAACTGTAAAAGTATGTTGGCGATAGGGAAACATAATCAGAATGATGCGTAACATACGCGATAGTAGGACAACCTTTCTATATCACCTGTTCCACTAGCCTACTGCACTCGGTTATTATTAGATATATAATTCTTTGACAGGCTATTGTATCAATAACCGTGTCCTGCATTTTCACGTCTGGCGAATGTGCAGCCAGAGAAACTCAAGTCAGTTGTTCTTAACATTTGTTCAGATCTGTTACAGAATGCGTTCGAGTCTTGCTCGCTCTTTCCGCACTTTCGAGCGAGCGTATTATTTCCTCGAGAGATACGCCTTTCATTCGGGACCAGTTTTCTCGTTTTGTCGTTCGTACTGATAACGTGAAAGTAACATCTTAACGCTCTCGAATTGATGGAATTGGTATATTTGTTCTCAGGAACTTCACAAATTTATGATTAAATTTTCTTTAAATTTATATTTACATTTTTTGACGATGTGAATTATTTCTCGTAAAATATGAAATCATCGAATTCCATAAGAATTAAAACAGAGCTACTAACTTCAGTTACGAAGTTTCTACCACGAAATGTGCGACTACAGGCTCAGAATGATCTTAAATCTACCATTGCAAATTTGCCACATTCTATGTAATATCATTAATTCTAAATCTATGACTTATGCATTTAAAGGTTGAAAAAAATTTTAATTATTAAAATATGGAAATAAAATGTTAGAAAATAATCCAGAGATTATAATACGATTATTATTAAATAACAGCACTATATTTGCAATACGTAAAGTGGTATTGAAAGTAATGACTTACAAGAATGTACCAATCTTGTATTTGTCGGAATGTCTGTTTTTATAGTTTAATGTTTTTATAGTGCAGTCTTGCTTCTTGAACGATCAAATCACGGTTTGAGCAATAGAATTTTGCAACAAAATTCGTTCGAAATGAGTTTTTAAGCACAAAAATTAATTACGCGAGTGAATAGTGCAGTCTGTTATTTTATTCACATTATACACGTCGTCTTTTTTACTAAAATATATTAGTTCATTGAAAATATGGAATAGAATCTCATATAAAAATCTGAATACTTCGTTTATTCATATTTACAATTAATTTTTTTATTTTATAAAACAAAAAAATTGTTTCATTTTTCAAAAATTCATACTAGTTGAACATTGAATATTGAATACTAATATTAATTTAAAAATTTATTAAATTTGAACGTTTTCTTATTCATGCTTGTGGTTCATCCTTTTTATTTCGTAAAACAAATGAATTTTATTCGAATTTTAATTACGTTAAAAGAATTGATGAATTAAGACTTGCATCGAAAGATCTTGACACACTAAACAAGTTTAAGTATTTAGCACGACCGATGAAATTCATGCAAAGCCTAATTCGAACCATTTAG
The DNA here is from genome assembly GCA_903986555.1 of Heterotrigona itama. NCBI lineage: Eukaryota > Metazoa > Arthropoda > Insecta > Hymenoptera > Apidae > Heterotrigona > Heterotrigona itama. The sequence goes on from CAJDYZ010007020.1 coordinate 31,231, forward strand.
AGAAAGATCATTCCACCATTTAGGAAAGTAGGTAGCTGTGTTAGATTCTGGTTTAATTTAGATCAATCGTCTTTCGAGCTTTTCGTGTTTTATTTTTGAAAAGAGAAACTCTTACGTTTTGTAAGTATTTAAAATCCAAAGAAGTACGTACATCACGATCGCATGAAACTACCGCTTTCAGAAAATTAATTGTGCCGCGTTAAAAAGTTTTGCTACTCGTTCAACTTTCACATAAATAGCTGTCTTAATTAATTTTTAATTATCTTAAATAACAATTTCTTACAGTAAAGCATTGTTCATCCGAACGTCGTTTATACAAACCAATTAATATTAAGTTTCAAATATAAAATCGAAATCATAGTCGATCAACTTTTATTACCCTTCGTTAACTCTTATCTCTCATTATTCAAATAAATAAAACTATGATACGGAGAATGTCAGTGAATTTGACTCTATTGTCCGAATACTTTGGTTATCCGAACTGTCTTGCTCTCCGAAGTATTAGTATCTATTTAAAGTAAATAATAACATTTGTTAGTATTTTATACATAATTCACGTGAACAGAAATTTATCAGTAATTTATATTTATCTTGAATTACAGAGATAGCACAAGTCGACCATCGATACGGTCTGTATCTTTATTGATTTATTAAAAAGAAATTGATCGAAATAACATATGGAAGCGCTAAGCTTTTCCTTGTTAGAAAAAGTGCTAGACTTTTCGTTCTATCGAGACTATAGATATCTATCCATTTATAAAAAAATATATAAACTGTAAATATAACATATATGCGTAAAAATATATCTACAAACTATGTTATACAACGTTTAATATAAATTTCTATTTAAATTTCACTTTTCTAGTCATACCTATCAAAATGAGAAATTGCATAAACATCTGCAATAAATTAATACATCACAATAGATAATTGGATGACTTTTGCAATACATACTCGTATCACAAAAGATGACAATCAACAATATATTGAAATGAACAGACAACAGTTTTGACGAATCAGCAATAATTATTATTTTCATAATTAGAATAATTCTTTTAGAGGACAATTTTGATTTTCAAAGAGAGATAAGTACAACCTGAAAGGAGCACATTGATCATTATGATTTCTACCAACAAGTCGATACAATTCTTTCACTCCTTTGAATGCTTAAAGTTACCAAGAGATTGAAAGTTTCATACTAAATGAAGAGTATATAACGAACAAAGAATGCGTTCATCTTCAAATATATATCTTTTGATACAAATACTTCAATATATATTGTATATTATTATTCGTTGCAAGATTATCTGTACAATATTCTAGTACGGACTAGACACTCCAAGAGTTGGACAATAATTGATCACTGAAAGGATATTCAAACGATCGCCGTTCTAACTTGTGCGATATGCATCTCTAACTTGTGCAAAGTTCTGTTGCAACAAAACGGACAAAAACATTCGACGAACACTTAACATACGTCAGTTGGGAGGGGGGGAAAAAAAAAATCACACAGCAGTTCTGCGGCACGCGTTCAAATTCTTCTCGGGGGCCTGATTAACGATTGATCCCTTCTGCTGGAATGCAGTCAGGGTTACAAAACCGCACCTGTCCAAACATTTTTACACGAGGGATTGCAAAACGTGTATATAAGCATAAACCGGAGAACAAGAGAGAAAAAGAGAGATGTGTGATACGCACATACGTAGGTACACGAACTCTCGGCAATTTTGAGATCACTTTCACTCTCAGACCGTTCAGAGAAACTCTCGAAGAAGCACAGTCCAGAGTAGACATTTTTAGTCCGTTCGTTGCTGTCGTCTCTTCAATATTACGTGTTTCGATGATCATTAAGTAACTGTGCTGATGAGATAACAGCGCGACGTGCAACATCCAGCTGTCTTACCAATGTTACAGCCCACTTCGTAATAGCGGCTGTGTTTCTATAGGAATTCGATTAACCATCTAGTCCGGCTAGTAACGCGAGTTATTCTGTTTTCACAGCCTGTGGAAATTGAATGGATTTAACGGTAGAAAAAGCAGATTGATCGTTCTGACGAATTATTTAATCGTTATTTCACACCTTTGGTAAAAAGCGGAATAATCTCTCTTGAGCAAGATTTCGATCGACACAAGAGAAGTATACGCAATTGAAAGAATTTCGTGCATTCTTTGCATCTTCCAATTTTAAAATTTATCCCGTAAATGCATAAAAACTCGTAGTTTAATATTTATATATACGTTATTGTCACATACGAACGATAGAAAAGTACAGTGACAGGAAGTTATACATACATATACCCTCGGAAGTGAAAAATTAAGAAATGCTTCGCAACTGACGGAAGTGAAAATATTAACGATCGAGATAGCCAGGAAAAAGGAAATGCCAAGGATTAGAACTGAACTCTTATTCAGTTAAAACGAGAAGAATTTCGCTGAACCGACACTGAGAAAGTGATCGTAAATATCAGTTCCTCGAAAATAGATGCTCGCATTAAATATTCTTGTCCGTGCGCTGCACAATTTCTACGCAAACATTAAAATACGAATGAAACAACAGACTAGCTTCGTATAAGCATGAAATATTATGTAAATATACTGTTGCAAAATATAATTCTTACAACTTACATCTATTGGAAAATTCTCTAACAAATTTTACTATAGAAATGCATGAAATGCACATAATATGCAAAAGTACATAAAACATCTAAATCAGTTTTATCCGGTCTAGGGTCTCCAATTAAGTTAAGAGCATGTTAAAATAAAGTCATTTTCATCTACCAATGACGTACATATTGTCTCACGTTTTAATACGCGGTATAAAATTGCATCATTTCCATTTTAACATTTTTACAAGTTGATAAGTCTACCATTTGATATGGTCAAAATATTTCATCATAGTGTGCCACTAAGATTTACAGCATGGGAAATGTAAAAGTAGTTGGAACAGATTGCGCGCATAAGAAACGAAATACGAGCGAATTTACTCCACATGAATTTCTCGTGTATATTGCCTGTTATCTCCTACACTTTCTACGCTTGTTGGTTTGCCCAATCTTTTCTGCGGTAAATTGCTTATGCTTTAAACGAGAATTGGCAAATGAAATGAGCGTGCATAGAGGTCAAACTGTTTCTACCTGCTGTGAGTCATTCGTTTTTTATTAGGCTCGCGAGATTTCTCTGTTAATTAATTTGAGCATAGAATTGAGATAATGATTATCCAGTGGTAACTCTATCGCTTTCCGATAGTATAATAAGAATGATTTAACACGTCAAACATATTATTACAACAATAGCGAAACTACCTTTCTTTCTAATAATGCTGCTCGAAAAGATATTAAAACGTGATTAATTGAATTTTGTACAACTATCTTTCATTGCAATAATGTTATATATTAACAACAATGTTTATACATAAGAATTTCGAATGAAATACGATTAGTCTATTCTTCACAATAATTGTGGAAATGACTTTTAGAGCATGAGCTAAAAGATAACATAATATACATATGTATAATATTGTAATTGATTGGCCAACTTTATTGTTAATTAAGTTTCAGTGCACGATTTATGCTTTTCTCAATTAATCTCAATAGTGCAAATGTTCTATTTTATTTTTTTAAAAATCTTGGGTATAAATTAAAAGCTGGCAAATTCCACAATAATACTCACATGTTACTTTAGGATTTAAAAATCAAGATTGAAAGAAAAATTCCACGACTGTTTCTACGAAGAGGTACAGGAAGTGACACACAACTACTTCGAGGATATTCCTCATTATATTTGCCTTTTTATGGAGAACTGCTAATATCAAAGTCTGCAACAAAATGTCAAAGTTTTACGACTGTATGATTGCTATCCGTCTCCTGTATCCTCATAAATAACGTTCTTCCGTTTCGTTATAAATGTTTATCTTGTGGAAGTGTTTACTAGTTGGCAAACACGCTAATATTAACGGTAACAAATAAATGATTGGCAAGAACTGTCATTTTCGTACTTGTTTGCTTCTTTTTAATTCTATCGTGGGAAAATATGAAATGTGTTTCGATTAATAGTGTGAATTTTCCCTGTTGAGTTTTTTCCCCGTTTAACTTTAATACCATTGAAGTAATTCTATAATAAACAATAAATGTTGTCAAAGACTTTGCCTTAAAATGAAACCCATTCTAGATTCATTAACTTGAAAAAAAAATGAAAGATTTCATCGTGTGCTAGTTTTGAGAACCTTTCACATATTTTCCTAATAATGGTGCGAGGATTAATTGTCGCAAAATGAAGTCAAGAACTTTGTTTTTGCACGATCGCACATGACAGTTAAGATTTTTTCCTGTTTTCCCCCTTTTTTTTTTTTAAATCTTGTGCAATTTGGAAAAATAGTTCTAGTTCCACCGGATGAAGACGATTAGAATCATTGGCAAACAGTGAAAGATTCGTTGCCAAAATTAATCCTAATGCAACTACATAATCGATTTTTTTTTTACGTTTCTCTTTCTCATTTATTATAACTTTTAATTTCTGTGCAATTAAATTTCATACGAAATTATATTATTGAAATGTTACATTTTTATATTAACAAAATTATACATTATAATTAATATTTATGTTATATTTTAAATGTATTAAATATTAAATTAAAATTAATTGGCGTTGCACTATTAGATTAATGATAATTTACGCTTTAATTATTTTGGAATTTGTATTTTTAATTTCGTGAAAAATACAAAATAAAAAACTTGGTAATTTACCATAATTTTGTAACTCGTTTTTAATCGAATTAAAATATTAATTAATGATTTATTGGTTACTGGTCTTCACGAACATAATGAAATTCTCATTTCTTACACGAATATAGAAAATGATATCGCTTCAGTTAATGTAATATTTATTGACGTAAATAATTAATTGTGAAAGAATTATTTTAATTGTCACAGAGAAACAAATCTGGCTCAGCTAAATCGAAGGGAAAATATCGTAGAACATGAATGAACTGTAAATTTCATTCCTAAGAGATCGTTGGCCTTATAACACGCGAAGAAATATCCGCAAACGTAGCTTCCGTTCAACGATCCTTGACAAGTAAGCAATTTTTATAAAGTATCGTGATTAGATTCAATCTAGGTGTCATTTTTGAATTCCATTTTGTGTTTTACGAAACATTTCTCAATTTGCTCGACCGTTCTCGATTAAATCGGTGAAATCTGATAACTGCATGTACTTACATATGCTATATCTTTAGTTGAAACAAACGTAATTTATTAACGAAGACAGAAATACGTAATGTTTATATAAAAGAATATTCATTTCTGAAACGAAAATGATAGTCTATGTAATTAATAACTCTGTAACAAGAACTACATATTAATAAAGCAATAACGTTATCATATTTTATTCGACATTTTACTAAATGAACAAAAACATTGAATAATCATAAATATGCCACATATTCAAATTAACTGAATGGAATTTCCTTTAATATCTAATTAAATCAATAATAATTATCTCGGATTAGATTCCATTTATTGGAACGTTAGTAAAAGAGAAGGCAAGGTGATCAAGTGCAAATTGTATCATTTTATCCATTAACTTGTTTTACCCTTAACCCATGTTTTTTCTTTTTCAATAATGACATTTGATAGTATGTAAATGGAACGTAAATTTTATTGCCCTATTTTTATTTATTTTGAGAGAGATGCATAATGTTGTTACATGTTGGATATTCAGCTTTTAACTCTATTGTAGTTCGATCGACTAAAAACGATATAAATCAATAAAATTTATATCATACGTGTAAACGAGATTGTTTTATACTCCAAGTGTTATAAATAGCACTATATCTGCAATTCTTCTGCGTAATTTTTCGCATATGTATTCACATTCTTCGGAAACAATATTTTCTCCCTATACTAATCGCGTGCACTTGGCTATTCTCAATAATTGTAAGAGTTTTTGCATTACAGCGCTCCGGCGATAATGATAGTCGGCGTAATGCGAAGCAGTAGGCATTACAGCTGTGTTACCACGAATAATCGGTTTGCTCATACAGACAGACGGAAAATTACATAATAAGATTTAAAAAAAAACCTGCAAATAGCATGTCTGCAAACGCAATTAAAAGCAAATTAAAAGCAATATATCGTGATTCGTAGAAGATTAATAAATATTAAGTGGAATAAATATGTCCATTAAAATGTGAACGGAATATTCAACTTTTTATACGTTTCAAGAGAAACATCGTATCGCAATTCGAATCCGTATATTTCAGATGTTCAAAAACAAGTTTAGAGTAACAATATTAATGCAAATAGCAATTTCATCATGGTTAGATTATTTATAGACAGTTTAGTAACAGTGATAGGTAAGAAACGTTTCAAGGATCAATTACTTGCAATTTAGACGAGATAGCATCGAATGATCGCTAAATTTTTGTTAAAAAAAAAAAAAAA
>CAJDYZ010007020.1:61158-88928 GCA_903986555.1 Heterotrigona itama
TACAATACAAATACCTTTGAGCAGAATTTATACTCGATGGTTGTAAACTAGCATCAGGGGTAGCATTAGCACTTTGTTCTGGAGTCAAAGAATTCATACTAGATAAACTGGACAAGACATCTGTGAATAAAATAAATTGTTTTAAAATAACATCTACAAAAGTAATGCAACTATAAAATCAAAATACAATATTTACCTGACACTGGTGCTACACCCAATGATGAAAGCATAGCATCCAATTCTTTCCGATGATCTTTATCTGCTCCTGCAGCACGTACAGTAGCTTCCTCAACCTTTAATACAAAAGTTTAAATAAACACATAAAAGAATGAAAAACGTTAAATTTAAATAAAAATTTCTTACATCTTTCTGTTCTTTTTCTCTTCTACGTCTTTCCTTTTCCTCTCTTATAGCCTGAAGTTTGGCTTTTTTTCTTTCAAGTTCTGCTTTTCTATCAGACATCATTGTGCAGCTTTATTAATACCTGAATAATATACGAGAATATTATTAATAGAATATTTCGAAATTTAGTGAATAAGTTTTAATTACATTGCAAAAATTGTAAAATCCTTGACAGGTTTCGCGGAACTTATTAACGGAACTTCAACCGGGTTTACTGCGATTATTGATTTCTGTTCTATGACGTCAGTTTCAGGTCAATTTTTGTCGCACGACAAATATATACATGAATCATAAATTTTCGTAAATATGGAAAGTAAACGATTTAATCAATGGGAAATACTGCATACAAGTAAATGGCACAATAATTAATATTCACGTTATAACGTTCCGTACTGAATTCAACGAAGAATGTCCATCTGTCATGCAATAATATTTACACGATGAATTAGCTTGAGACTTTCTATTTCGGTTAAAAAGATATAAAGAACATTCACCTTTTGTCGTGCAAAGTATTTCACAGGTATAAACGTCAAAAATTATGGTAGTTTCAACTTCTACATCGTCTATTCGATCCACCCGACATGCAACCTTTTACATTGCAACTACAGCGCCACTATTTCAATATCTGATACTAATAACAGAGACGAAATTTTACTTGATAGAGATATAGTTCTCCAATTCAGTGTTGTAAGTGTAGAGGACGCTAAAATTCACTAACTGTGGCAGCGCGCATATTTTTAAAAACGAGTTTAATAGTGGCGATATTGATTACAAATGAAGAAAGAAGAAAATAAAATAGCGGAAAATACATTATAATCTCAGTTGTTAAGAATTAACCAAAGCAAATGGTCGTCATAAAGATTTTATTACACATAAATTAAAATAAATAGTTATTGTTATAGTTTCTTGTTAAATCTCGTAATATATTTATTTAAAGGAATAAACCTCCATATAATTTTTTACTACGTCGGTATTTCAGAGCATGGAGCAAGAAATTTCATAAGATACAATGTCTATTCATGTACCTCCTCGTTTATGCTAATAGTTAATCAATAGTTCTATCAATAGTCGTATTTCTAGTAAGAATTAATTGATTTTAACATTATGTTTATTTGTATTCTTCATTTGTATCCTAATAAAAAAAATATAAAAGATGTATTTACTATATAAACATTTATATGCGTACTTAAGAAACTTAACTATGTTGTATAATTGCTAACATAATTGTTTATATATACAATTTCTAATGAAAATGATATACGTGAATAATTTACATTTTGTGTTTCATAGAAGTAATTATTTTGATCATTAGTTTCGAAATATTCAAGACAAATGCTTTTCCCCTATTAAAAATGGATTTTCCCCAAACGGAACAATCCGTTCGAACGATTCATATTCATAACATTTCGTGTTTCGTGCAATTTAAGCACTTACGAAATGTTACATAGTGTTTTATAGAGGTGTAGAGAAGAATTAGATGTAAAGTGCAAATGTAACTTTTAATACAATTTATATATACGTAGAAACATTAGTTGATATTATTAAATATAATTTTCTGTTTATGTACCGTGTGTCTAATTTTCCTGCAATACGTTTGTCATCGCGAAGAATTGTGGCGCCAAAGCAATATACGCATAACTTAGGTTTTAATGATTGTAAATTCTTGAAACGAAATTTTAAAAAATTACAGATCAATTTGTCAGTATTGTGATAATTTATTATTACTTCAAGATTATTTTATTTTTGAAACGCGTCATATAGTTTATAAACATCGTCATTTTATTTTTGTACGTAAGAACTTTATTTCATTTCATTGATTGTTTATTATTATTTCTCACCATTACTATATTTCTTTTGTAATTCTCTCAGTTGAAGAATTATGTCGGACCGTGAATTGTCATTTAACGAAGAAACATCTTCCTCAGATATGTTCAACGATGTAAATAACGTATCAAATAATCCTGTAAATTTCGATGATTGTAAGATATTAATTAAATACATTTAATCTTGAAGATTTGAAATTCAGGAAAATTAAAACGCGTATACTATTGTACATATAACATTTTATGTTTTTCTTAAAATTGATTGATCAATTTCATTTCATTTCATAGCAAGCTCAATGTCTATTGATGTTAATGAACCAGAACCTTTAGATGATGTACCTGAATGGAAAGGTGTGAGCATGGATGAGATACGTAAAGGTTTAGGCGTATATGATTGTCAGGAGTTACCACCTATTTGTGCATCTTCGTCTCATATAGTATTAATATCAGTAAGAATTAAATGAATGAATGTTTTTTGTTAATACATGTACATAGATTTTAAGATATACATAAGAATTATTTAAAACAGTTACCATTACCGGCTCGTGGAACACCAAAACCATATCCTACTTATCATGTAGAAAAATGGTGCCAAGATTATGTGAGGATGCCACATTCAAAACATAATTTGTATTTAGTAAATGAGGCAAGTAAGAGGTGATAAATGTAAAATTTAATATTATTTTATACTTTCTAAATAATGTAATACTCATTACAGAATGGATCCAGACATAATCGAAACAGATGGGAAATAATACAAGAGTCATTACTTCAAAATTTTGTTTCAACTCAGCAGTTAGAAAGTGCAATACTTTCTTATAATCATATATATGCACAACGTTGGGATTTTACAGCATTGCATCATTTTTTTTCTGAGGTAGAATATATTCTGCATTCTCTTTTCATTTTTTCAGATATATTTTTCTTCATTCTCTTATTATTTTTTTTTTAATATGTATTTCAATATATTCAATATTTCATTATATAATAATTGTTCACTAAAGGTACTTGATGAAGAAGAAACAAATACTTTCTTTGAAACTTTGATGCCAAAAATGGTTCAACTTGCTTTGCAACTTCCTGTTTTGGTAACTGGTTCAGTGCCTCTTTTGAAGCGCCACACTAATGGCACAATCAGTCTTAGCCAGTTACAAATAGCTTCTTTATTAGCTAATGCATTTTTCTGTACGTTTCCAAGACGTAACTCAACCGATCCACAATCTGAATATGGAAGATATCCATACATCAATTTTAATAGGTATTCTCTTATATAGTTTCAGTTTTTGACAGAATTAAAGTAAATGATAGTGCTAGCAAAAATAATTATAATTTTAATTCAATAGTTGTATACATTTAATACATTATATACATTTACATAGGTTGTTTTCAGCGTATAAAGAGGGAAAATGGAAGTGTGAATCTGTAATGGAGAAAATGAAATGTATATTTCATTATTTTCGGAGGGTAACGTCTAAAGGTGGATACGTTAAAATTTATTTAATATAATATCAAGAGAATCAATACATTATTTATTATAATTTTTCCATAGAGCAGCCCCAGAAGGTGTGGTAACAATACAACGGCGTTATATTCCTAAATCTGATTGTCCAAAATGGGATGAACAAGTACAAACTCTATTACCCTTACATATTACAAGTAGGGGAACTATAGAAGCAGAAGGAACTGGATTTTTGCAAGTGGATTTTGCTAACAAGTATTTTATATTTTTATGGTTAATATTATACTAAATTGATATTTGTTATTATAAAAATTTAAAACCTTTCTAGATATGTAGGTGGTGGTGTCCTTGGTCTAGGATGTGTGCAAGAAGAGATAAGATTTGTAATTTGTCCTGAATTGATGGTAACAATGCTTGTTACAGAAGAATTAGATGATACTGAAGCATTAATTGTTAGTGGTGTTGAAAGATACAGTAAATACAAAGGTTATAGTAACAGTTTTAAATGGATAGGAGACTATGTTGATGAAACACCTAAAGATAGTAGTGGAAGACGGTTAACATCAATTGTTGCGATTGATGCTCTTTATTTTAAGAATTCACAAATGCAATTTAATATAAATAATATAATAAGAGAACTTAATAAGGTTAAAAATTAATAATTATGTATAAACACAATTGTTTAATTGTGTGAAATTTAACAATCTTATTTTTCATAGGCATATGTTGGATTTGTTGGTTGTGAAGGTAGTAAAAATAACTTACCAGCTATTGCAACTGGGAACTGGGGATGTGGCGCATTTCGTGGAAATCCAAAACTAAAAGTTTTGTTACAGTTAATGGCTGCAGCTGTAGCAGGTCGATCAATGGTTTATTTTACTTTTGGAGACACAAATTTACGAGATGATATTGCTGAAATGCACAAGCATTTTGTAAAACATGAAACAAATATAGGTATTGGTCAAATTATTTTTTTAACTATTTATTTAAAATGCATAAAATTATTTAAACAAATTTATATCATTTTCTTTTTAGCTCATATTTTTTCATTATTGCTGCAATATCAAGAATTTGCTTCAACAGAGAATTCAGATTTTTATCGTTTTTTGTATAATCGAAGTAAAATGAAACCAATAACTCAACATTTAAGTAAAAATATTCACACAAAACTTTCTGTGGTAAAAGAAGTTGTATTTAAAAAAAGTAAAAGTGTTAATAATGGAGAGGAAAGATCATTTCATTCTGATATCAAAAAACATACACGAATAGAAGAAGAAAAAATACAAGAATTTTTTGATGAAGATGACATAAGTAAAAAGAAAACAGAGATTTCAAATGAAGAATATGTCGATGTTAGAAAAGCTATAGAGAAAGAACAAATTCCAAGTAAAGATGGTATGAAGAAAAAAGAAGGACAAGTTCACGATAGAGATAGTACAGAGAAAAAAAGAAAATCATTATTATGGAAAGATACGATGCAGGTTAAAACGATTCAAGAACATCGATTATCTGGTTTAGAATTATTAGATTCAAAGCAAGAGCTTATTTCACAATATGTAGATAATGGTTGTATCAATAGTGAATCAATTACAAATGAAAGTCGTCAGTCAATAATACCTGCGGATAGTATACACGAATCAGTTCGAAGTGGAATTCTAAGTGAAAACTCTGTACATTCACATAAACATAAATCACCAACTAAAAAAGTTGGACAAAGAAAAATTTCAGAGTTTTTTCCATCAACAAGTTAAAAATTTTGAAATATTTAACATTGAAACATTCTTCTAACCAATTACATTTTGACACAAGACTTTCTAAATACACGTACTTTGTATATAATGTAATAATGAGAATAAATAAAAAAGTAATTAATTTTTCAAAAATTGTCTTTTCTATTTGAATTCATTAATAATTAATGTATGCAAATAGATATATTTAGATGTAAATATATAAGATTATATTTAGGAAACTTAATGAATTTGGAAATTTAATATACAGGTTTAAAGGTTAATAATTCTTTTGTCCTTAATTTTTTAGTAAAATATAATATTAAATAAAAGAATTTTTTCTTGTATATAAACGTATGAGGTTAACACAGATTCAAAAAGTGAATAGATTGTGATTATTAGTAGTAGTCACGTGATACTTATCGACGTATCGTGTTAGCTGTGGACCGAAGAAATCGTCGAATATGAAGATGGCTGCTGCCACTGAAATATTAAATACTCTCACTGAAAGAGCAATTTTCCAAAAGAAAATGTAGGATTTTCTGGCTTGTAACGCGTTTCAGGTAATAACTGAATAATTGTTAATGAATACGGTGCATGTCTGCAGGATGATATTTGAATATTATTTGTAAGAATCGTGGGCGGTTACGGAGAGTCGGTATAACTTCACTGTAACTTGACATTTTGACAGGAGATAGACGTAAATATTGAACTGAGCGTTCGATGAAGAGTAGTGTCACAGATTGAAAGTGCAAAAATTGTTATGACATCTACACGAAAGATTGTTTCACGTGTATAATAAGCAAAAAAATGGTGTTTCATTTTATCTTACACAACAATGTGCCATTTTCACGTTATATATTCTCCTATACGTTAACGTTTCGAAAAATAGTATGATAAGTACTTAAACAGATTTTATTACCATACATTATCACTTACAAATTATTGATCTTTCTACTGAAAAATTCATTTACTATTTTTAGACGATGTTTGCTTTCAATTCCATTCAATAGTATTAGACTTAACGTTTTATAATTTTTAATATTGCTACTATCAACGTACAATTACGTCGTTTATTATGTATAAAATTCCTTTACATGTTTTCCTGCGATCAATCGGATTTTTATTGTAACAATATAGTAACAGTTAAAAAAATTGTGATTAGTTATTTTTATTCAAAATTTATATAACTAATTGATAAATACCATAACAATTAATGCACGATTGCAATTATGTACTTCATGAATAGCATATAACATATAAAGATGCATATATTTAGTTTATAATATCACAGTTCATTACAAATTGTTTCAAAGAATTAGATTCAATAATGCACTCTAACTCCATTATTTTTATTATTTTGCAAAATATTTTATATTATTTACGTATCCTCACTATATGCTAAAAACATTTTTATTGTGTGTTAAAAATGTAGATTTCATTTAAATTTTAATTAATATATAGAGATATTTGAAAAAAATGTGTCTATTCATTGGAATATAAATGATGTAAGTTAAAATAATACTAATGACATATGTCTTTTAAAATTAATATCAAATTTTGATATTCTAATTTTCATACATGTTGTTTGTGTGCTTTTAGCAAATATTAAGTATGAACATAATGCGTAAACTACGAGGGGGTACTAACGTTGGAGGCATGGGTTCTAGCAGTACTGGTTTAGATGATTGTACTGGAAGTACAAATTCTCAACATACTGCTTTGGGTCTTATGCACCTTAAAAAACTATTTTTTGAATATACCTATCCTCCACATCCCCTTTCTGAGGCTGAACGTAATGATAAACTATATAACATGTTACCATTGTTTTGCAAAGTAAGTATCCATATCATATGAATAAGAGTTCAATTAAATTTTTCCTTTTTTGTAACTAAATTAATAATTTGAATTTTAATTAATATTTAGGTATTTGGATCTAGTCCAACAGGAGATATGAGTGAAAAATTTTGGGACATTTTACCATTAACACAACAAGTCTCTAAGTTAATGGTATTTGAAATCAGTAGAAGGGCAAGCAATCAGAGTACTGAAACTGCAAGTTGTGCCATTGTAAAATTTTTAGAAATTGAAAATAGTGAAGAATCAAGTAATGGTTGGATGTTACTATCTGCATTAAATTTGCTTGCAGCAGGTGATAGTTCTGTAATACAGGTATATACTTTAATTACATCACTATTTTAGTTAACATAAACTGTATGTGTTAGTAAACTTATATTTTACTAGGAAATGACTACTGATTCTGTTCCATCAACATTAGTAAAATGTTTGTATCTATTTTTCGATCTGCCTGAAATGATTGACGACGAGGCCGATATTACGGATGCAAGTAGCGAATTTACTCCGAAACAGCGTCGAATATTGTTACAAAAAATATTCGTACAAGTAAATATTTTTTATATTACTTAGACTTTTAATGAAATCTTTATTTAAACAATTTATCTAATATTAATTTATAGTTATTGGTGAGATTATGTAGCCATCCGTATCCAGCAGAAGAACTTGCTCGCAAAGATGATTTAACTTTATTATTCTCAGCAATAACTAGCTGGTGTCCTCATTATAATGTAATGTGGCGTAAAAGCGCAGCAGAAGTATTAATGACTTTGTCTCGACATGGACTTACCCAAAATGTAGTAAGGTACATCCACAGTAAGTATAAGTATAAATTACGATTTGATTGCAATCCTAATAAGTTTTTTAAATTTGTCACACAATATCGTTGTTTTTAATTGTAGATAAAGGATGTATAGCATTATGTGTTGATAATATGCAACGTGTACCTGAACTGGCACCATTGGAAGTGGTAGAAATGTTTGTTACAGTATTTTGTTTCTTAAAAGATTCTAGTGAGGTATCTCAAACACTTCTGGACGATTTTCGTGCTTGTCAAGGATATATCTTTTTATCGGAATTTTTATTAAAGTAAGAATTTTATTTTAATAATATTAGTTATATAAATTAATCGTATTCGTATGATATTTGATATTATAATTAATTAAAATTAATTTAATAAAATTAATTTAATTCACAATATTATTAATTAATCTATAGACATGCTCCATCAAGATTAGAACAAGATACTAGAGCAGAGGCTCAAGATGCCATTCGGAATTTAGTACTTATGTTGGCGTCTCTAACAATGTGTGGCCATACAGAATTAAAACCAAGTCAAGCTAGTATGGGATCTTTGTTCCAAATGTTTGGTTTTATTTTACCTCAACCGAGTAATAGAGGTACATATAATTATATATATAATTTAATTATAGTGTCGTTTAACAGAACATAATTAAGAATAAAATATATTTTACAGGTGGAAGTGTTAGAAATATTCAAGCATTCCAAGTATTACAGTCTGTATTTGTAAAGTCTAATTCCCCACTCTTATGTTGTACAATTCTTGATGCAATATCTAGTGTATATCATAGTGACAACGCTAATTATTTTATACTTGAAGGGCAAAATACGTTATCTCAATTTGCAGAAAAAATTCACTTAAAAAATCGGGAAATACAAGAAAAGTTCTTTCAGCTATTAGAGTTTATAGTATTCCAACTTAATTTTGTGCCTTGTAAGGAACTTATATCTTTATCTATACTATTGAAAACAAATAACTCAACCAGTTGCAGTATATTATGCATGGAGACACTCCTTAATATACTCAGGTACAGAGCTTTTTAATTATATTTCGATTATACATACTTTATATTGATCCTGGAAAATGTATCTTTCTAGACATGATTATATATTTAAAGATGTATACAGAGAAGTGGGTATGTTAGAAGTTTTTGTTACATGTCTTCATCGTTATGCAACCTTACTCAAAGATAAGCAAGCTGCACAAGATCAAGGATTAGGTATTAATATTTTCATATTTTATTTTCAATATACTTAATTCACTAAATTGATAAAAATTGTTTGTTTTTTTAGAATATAAAATCTGCCCAGAAGATGAGCGATTGGGTGCCTTAGTAATGGAAGCTTTGACGACATTGTTGGCAACTAATGTTCAGAATGCTAATGTTTTTAGGGAATGTGGTGGAGCGCGTTGTGCTCATAATCTCGTGCCCTATATGGATTGTCGATATCAAGCACTTGGTATTGTTAGAGAATTAATACTTAGTGCAGGAGCAGATGACGACATGGCTACATTACTAGGTGTTATGCATTCAGCACCTTCTAATGCCTTAGTATTAAAGACACATATATTAAAAGTTAGTTTATGATATTATTATCAATTAATATTATACTTTTGAGCATTATTAAAACATATCTTGATTTTTTAGTCTTTATTGGCTTGTTTACGAGAATCTCATCGAACTAGAACTGTTTTTCGAAAAGTAGGAGGATTCGTATATGTGATGTCCGTTTTAGTATCTTTGGAAAGTCAATTAGGCACACAAAGGTCAGAGAATATAGAACCATGTAATGATATAATAAAGAGAACACCACAAGAAGAAGCACAATTACTGACTCTTTTACACGTTGTATTTCATACTATAAGTACAGCTATGAGATTTGAACCAGCAAATGCTAAATTTTTCCATCATGAAGTAAACCATTAATAAATCATATATTATTATTTGTACAATAAGTCTTGCAAATATTTATATAATTTATTTTATTTATAGATATGTCAATCGAGTTTGTGTGACACTTTACGACTCCTTGGATGTTTCTCAACACAGATAAAACTTATTGAAATAGATATAATACCAACTATAAATTACCATAATATGTTGTCAACGCTATTTATTGGAAGCGTATTAGAACCTGTATTTTCAGATATTATACCAAAAACATTAGCATATGCATGCTTATTGTTACGACTTCTATATGATGTAGCACTTGACTCTTTTGATAAACCAAATTTGGCAGGTCTAGGAATGAGATCGCCAAATCATAAGCAAAATAGCGTTGAGGTGATCTTTAAATTTAATTTATATAATTATATACATAATATATAAATACATAACAATTAATATTATCTATCTTATTTTTAGCAACAAAAATCTTTCGATTCTCCGGGAAGCGGAAAAAGAAGTGTTATAAATTCTTTAAATCTGAGTCCACCTACACCTGAACCAATTGTAGTTCATCCTGGCATAGTTGTTGGAATGCTACATTTACTTCCATCAATTTCAGAACCATCTAATCCACAAATGGCATTAGCATTGCAATTATATGTCGCTGAAATTATTAAAAGTTTAGTGCGATCTGAAAGAAACCAACAAATAATGTGTGATGCTGGAATGGCGGGTGAATTGTTATCCGTGGGTAGAATAGCTTTGCAAGATGAAACACATCCTTTACATCAACCACTACAATATATTATAGAAAGACTTGCAGCACAATCTTTAGAACCACGTGATTTAAGGTAAAATGCAAGGGAAACTTTAGAAAAATACTGATTATTTGGTATATGTGTTTTATAAAATTTCTGTAATTACAGAGAATTTTTGCGTTTGGGTGATCCATTGTGTTGTATTTCACTCGATGATATTGACTTAAGTAAACCTCGAGGTGGACCTGTACCATTGACGCGTATTAAAACTTTAGTATCTATGACAACTCCAAAAGATTTTCGAGCACACGGTTCTTGTACTTTACCACCCTTCGTGGAACTTGATATGAGTACAGAAGGATTTGCATGTCTATATTTACCTAGTGTTGCACCACAAAGTACAACTCCACCTACAGTAGTAGCTGCTGACAGTAGCGTATTGGGTGGAATTGGTTCTGGTAAATCTTAAATATTTTTAAGCTGCAAGTATTAAAGAATCTTTTATATATGTATTCATTTATCAATTTTCTAGGCGATAGATTATTTCCTCCTCAAACTGGTTTAACATACAGTACATGGATATGTGTTGATAAATTTAGTGATCCTAGAACTGATTCTCACTGCGTACGATTGTTAACGTTAGTTCGTATTCCTCAACCAACCAGGGATTTAATTTGCTTAACTGCAGTGCTTAGCGCAAGAGACAAAGCTATTATCGTGTCTACACAAGAAACACCACTG
Organism: Heterotrigona itama; assembly: GCA_903986555.1. Taxonomy (NCBI): domain Eukaryota; kingdom Metazoa; phylum Arthropoda; class Insecta; order Hymenoptera; family Apidae; genus Heterotrigona; species Heterotrigona itama. The sequence goes on from CAJDYZ010007020.1 coordinate 72,613, forward strand.
CTACAAAGTAAATCTTATTGATATCTTATTCCTCTTTAAACTACCTTGTCACATATTAAATAAAAATTTTAGATATATGTGAATGGGAACCAGAAGGTACTGGTGAGTGTGGTGCAAGAGTTTGGTGTCCAGATTTGCTTCACGAAGGCCAATGGCATCATATAGCTATTGTACTGAACCGTGCTGTTTTAAAAAATTCAAGTTTCTCATTATATTTGGATGGACAACATATTCATAGTCAAAAGCTTCATTACATTACACAAATTCCTGGAGGAGGAGCAGCAAATTTAACAGTAGCATCTCCAGTATATGGATATATAGGTACACCACCTTTTTGGCGACGATATTCAAGACTTACATGGAAGCAAGGGCCGTGTCATTTAGTAGAAGAAGTATTTAATTCTCAAAATATAATGGCATTATTTAAATTAGGCCCACATTACATGGGCAGCTTGCAAGCTCCACAGTTATCAGGTATTAATATAAAGTTCATACGTTCATTTTTATTTAAATAAAAAAAAATTGAAATTGAATTTTTTTATACAGGACAAGAACCTTTAATGCCTCTTGTTGCAGAAGAAAAGGTTGTATTTGGATTAAATGCTAAAGCAATGTCTCAATTGACATTAGCTAAAATTAGGAAAGTTTATAGTCGGGCTGATAATAAATCAATTGCTAAACAGGTATATATTGTTATTTCAATGTGTAAACGTATCTTTTGTACCTTTTAATTAAATATTCTTATTATTTGACAGCATGGTATGCCATCACACGAAAATGCTACTCCTATTAGAGTTCTTCACAATTCAGCAGGACATCTAAGTGGACCGGCACGAGCACTTGGTGGTGTAGTTATTGGATATCTTGGTGTTCGAGTCTTTAGTCCCCGACCAGTAGCTACAATGATTGATAATGTAGGAGGATGTTCAGTATTGTTAGGTAAAATTTTTTACCAATTTGCATTTTAAGATATATTTCAATACTATAATATAGTTTTTTATAGTCGCGAAAGAGTTGGGATGGGAGGGTAATAAAATTGATCAATATAAGGGGAAAAACGTGCAAAAAGAATAGAAAAAAAGATTGACAAAATCAGATAATCAATTATGCTTTCTTTTCCTTTATCTTTTTGCTTGTTTGTACCTAAACATGTGCGTATTTGTTATAGTATTTATTTGAAAAAAATGTAATTAATGATTTTTATAGGTTTAATAGCTATGGCTCAAGATGTAGAATCTTTGTATGCAGCTGTTAAAGCCTTAGTTTGTGTTGTGAGATCTAATCAAGTTGCCCAACAAGAAATGGATCGCAGAAGAGGATATCAAACATTAGCGATGTTACTAAGAAGGAAATGTCCTCTTTTAAATAGTCATATTTTACATCTTACATTCAGTCTTGTTGGTACAGTTGACAGTGGTAGAGAAACTAGTGCAATACCTAATGTTATGGCATTTCAAGATCTTTTATGTGATTTGCAAGTACGATAACTTATTATTATTAAAAATAATTTATCTTTAGAATTAATATTATAAGAATATTAAAACATTATGTTTTTAGATTTGGCATGAAGCACCTGGTGAACTTTTAAGGTCACTTCTAGAACATTTATATGAATTAGTAGCAGAATCAAGTGAAAAAAGAACAAATTTACGTTTAATGAGAGATTTACAATTAGTACATAAATTGCTGCATATTTTAAGCGATGTAAAACAAAGTAGTACAAGACAGATTCTACTTGCATTACTTAGTATTCTGTTAAGCCAACCAAGACAAGCTGACTTACTTTGGTAATTTAACATACTCTATGCCTATATTATATATGTATATTAATAATATTATTTTTCGTAGGTTTGGGCAATTTATTGTTGCTACATTACCTCAAAGTTCAGAGAAGCACTTAATTCTTCGAGAAAGCGAAGGAAATAAGGAAGGAGAAGGAGAGCATATACTTTTGCGAAATCGTTGCTTGCAACTTTTACACTCTCTGTTATTTAATGGCCCAAAAGTGAATGCAAAGTAAGTAACATCAAAAAGGTAAATTTGTAAATAAAAATTCATTACTGTTTGAATATGTTTCAGTATGTGTGAAGAATTAGCCAAAGTATTAGGTTTGGATTGGATACTACTATTTCTTCAATCTGGCCTTCATAGTACTACTGTAATATGGGGATTACGAATTTTAGTAGCTATTTGTTCTGTACAACCAATATTACAAAAATTTAAAGAAGGAACTAGTAATGGTGGTTGGTTACGCCATACAGACCATAATAAAATGGCATTAGCACTTGGTATGTATATAAGAGCTATTCGATTTTGAATAGTTGTATTTCATATTTTTATACTTTTGTATATCTTATTTTTATACTTCTAGGTTGTCACCAGCAAATGACTGGTGGTGAAACCAAACCATCTGGCCTTCATGTACCAGGATTTCAACATTTAGGATGGTTGTTACCACAGCATGTAGATCTTGTACCAGAATTATATTTTCTTTTTATTGCTCTTATGATGGGACAACCTGTAAAATTATTACCTACTGATTCAAAAGTCATTTTAAAAGTTCGGTAACATTTACATTCTTTTTTGTATTTTAAAATGTTGCACACAATATAACAAATATGTATGTTTTATAACAGCTCGATTTGAACAATGTATGGAATTTCTTGTTTGGTGTTCCTGCAAATCATACGCTATCCTCTTTTGCGAGCAGAATTAATCTTTGTCCTGAAGCCGTGGTAACTTTATTAGCGATGGTACGAACAATGTTAAATAATTATTCAATCAAGTAAGTTATAATTGACATTTATTTCTTTTCAAAGAATTATTTTGTAATATATTAATGTATATAATTTTTTTATTTGAAGCCCTGAATGTTTACCTGATTGGTTAAGCGATTATCCAGTGACAATAATACAGTTGCTTTTCTTTCTTTATCACAATTTTACTGATTTTATGCAAGTATTTATGTCTGCGGAAGTATTGGGTGCTTTATCTGGTACTTTATTTCCGAAACCTGCAAGTTCTAGTCAAGATAGTAGTGGAGCTAGTACTCCAGCAGATGAGGTAAAATTTAAAAATTAATGAAAAGATTAAGAAAAAAAAACTAACAATATGATTTTATTATTTTAGCAAGAGCCAGTATTAGTAAGATCTCCATCAAAAGATGTTGGCTTAACAAATCATCCAGCAAAAAAATTTGTTATGGATTTTTTGCGAGTTATTGTAGTAGATTCACTTTCTTTGCCTGTTAGTGCAAAATCTCCACCAGCAATTGATTTAGTCTTGGAAGCATGGCCAGAACATGCATCTACAGGACAACAAACACGTTATCAAACAGAAATTCTATCAATTTTAATGGAGCATCTGTTAGCTGCAGATGTTTTAATTGGAGAACAAGCAGCATTACCTGTCGTTCCTGGCGGATCAGTTAATAATATAACGAATAATGTGTGCTACGTGGCTGCTAGAATAGTTGATAAATTGTGGCAAGGTAAATTAACAGATTCTTGCTTTTTATAATTAACTGTAATTAACCATATAGTTATAATATAATTTACTATATAGTCGAATATAATTAACTATATTAACTATATTTTATAATATAATTAACTATATTAACTATATAGTCAAATATTCATTATTTTCACACTTAATATATAGGTGCTTTGACAAAAGATCCGCATGAAGTATTTGATTTTATCGTAAAGTTAATTGGACAAGCAAAAAGACGCCCAGGTGTCGTTAGTATGGAAGGGCTTCATCATTGTTTAAACAGAACAATTTTATTTTTACTATCACGAGCAACAGATTCTATAGCTGATCAAATGGCCGTGTTAGAAGCGTTGCATAAACTTACCAACCACAGGTGAAGTTCATATTTTCTAAAGTAGAATCTTTGCAAAATATAAATGAAATCTAATTTGAAGATATTTTTTAATAGATTGTTAGTTTTCGGCGCTGGAAATCATGAATTAGAATTTATTGGTTGTCTAACTTATTGTTTATTACAACTGACAGCTGATATAAAGATTATGCTTGATACGAATACGAAAACAACATGGCACGTTAATCCACAAGTTGAAGCCAGTGATGATAGATTAACATCTCATCAAGGTCATAATCTGATGGCCGTTGCTGCTACAAGAGTGTGGGAAGAGTTATATGTATGTAAAAAGCCTGCTATAGAAGAAGTTTTTAAAATTACTCTGCCAGTACCTATAGGTAATGAACGTGCTCCTGAATTATCGATAGTAAGGGATCAGGTACATGATGCTGCAACTAAGCTTTGGTTAAATTATGTTGTTATGGAAAGAAAAGCTTCGTATAGAGTTCCATGGGAACTTCATAATCAAATACAATCGGTAAATACCTGATTTCAGATTGTAATAATAATTTCTATAAAGCAGAATATCCAGAGAATTATATTGTGTTTCAGAAAATTCAAAAAGTAACAGGAGGTTTAACAAGATTAGCAAGTAGAACAAAAGTTCGGAAAGAAGAATCAGTACGCGTAAGATTAAGATTACATCAAAACACTGTAGCACAATGGACAGAACAACATATTGCATTGGTTCGCGAACTTGCTACAGCGAAACGCTTGCATTACATACAAACTAATCAACATACTCAACGATATGTATATCAAGTAAGGATATTAAAAAGAAAAAACAATATCAATATTTGTATTAATAATTTTGTATTATATAGGAGTGGTTACAAACCGAAACTGAATTAACAAGAGAACGTGGTTTATGGGGACCGCCAACTCCCACCAGACTTGACAAATGGATGTTAGATATGACTGAAGGCCCATGCAGGATGAGGAAAAAGATGATGAAAAATGAGCTTTTTTACATACATTATCCTTACCGACCTGAATTGGAGCATCCCGATAATGTTAGTTTCATTATTAAAAAAAAAAAGGAAAGGATTGAATATTAACGATGAGTAATAATTTACTTGTTTCGATTTTTTGTAGAAACAATTGAAGTACAAAGTTGCAACAAGCACTGATAGTAAAGAATACTATTTAAAGCAACTTGGCAATTCATCTGGCATGTTTGAACGTGAACGTGATCCTGTTATTGATGATACACCATTGAATGTTAATGATGCTTCTACGGAGAGTGAACCTCCTATGGTACCTTGTACATTAGAACGTCATGCTAGTGAACCTGATGAAGCGCCAGAAGACAATGAACAAGAAGAAGAAAATAATCAGACTGTTCCAGACAATCAGACTTTAATACGATTATTAGAGGAACACGAAAAAGTTAGTTTTCTTCCTTTTACTATAAATAAGTAATAATTAATGAACTCTATATTTAAACATTTTTTATATTTTTAGATAAGTCACATGTTCAGATGTGCTAGAATTCAAGGTTTAGATACAACTGAAGGTTTATTGTTATTTGGAAAAGAACATTTTTATGTTGTTGATGGATTCACACTGTTAAAATCTAGAGAAATAAGAGACATTGAGAGTTTACCCGAAGCTTATGAACCAATTTTACCATCGCCGGGCTCTCCTAGAAGATCTAGAGCTATGAGGCAATGTTCGAAATTTAATTATGAAGATATTCGGTAATAAATTTTTACATAATGTGCAATTATTGTATCTAATTTTCACGTAGCAAAAATTGATCACAATTTACATTTTTCTATAGAGAAGTACATAAAAGAAGATATTTGTTACAACCAATGGCATTAGAAGTATTCAGTGGAGATGGTAGAAATTATTTATTAGCATTTCCCCGTAAAGTAAGAAATAAAGTTTATCAAAGATTTATGACATTTGCAACCGCAATTGCTGACAGTGCGCAACAATCGGTTGCTGGTCAAAAGAGAACAGCAAATGTAGAACAAGCTACAGGTTTGCTTTCGAATCTAATAGGTGAAACATCTGTTACGCAACGATGGGTGGTTAGTATTTTAAGTCATATTAAATTTATGTTGTTTATATTATAATCATTTATGAAAATATTTATTTTGTAGAGAGGCGAAATATCTAATTTTCAGTATCTGATGCATCTTAATACTTTAGCTGGTCGTAGCTATAATGATTTAATGCAATATCCAATATTTCCTTGGATCTTGGCCGATTATGATAGTGAAGAATTGGATCTTACTGATCCCACAACATTTAGAGATTTTAGCAAACCTATGGGTGCACAAAGTCCAGAACGATTGTTACAGTTTAAAAAGAGGTAATATAGCTAAATAAACTAGTGTAAACAAATAAACTATCAACTATTAATTGACATTTAAATTAGGTATAAAGAATGGGATGATCCACACGGAGAAACACCTCCTTATCATTATGGAACTCATTATTCTTCAGCAATGATAGTCTGTTCATATTTAGTGAGGATGGAACCATTTACACAACATTTTCTTCGATTACAGGTCTACACAGAGAAATTTTTTAACAATTTAAAGTACGAAATTATTTAATATTGCAATACATGAATTATGAGTTATTCCTTTCTAGGGTGGACATTTCGATCTAGCGGATAGAATGTTTAATAGCATAAAAGAAGCATGGCTTTCGGCATCTAAACATAACATGGCTGATGTGAAAGAACTTATACCAGAGTTTTTTTATCTTCCAGAATTTCTTGTTAATTCAAATCATTTTGATTTAGGTAAATAACATTCATTAGACCTTTACGTTTCATTAATAGGATTATAAACATTAACATTATATATTATTTATAGGTTCCAAACAGAGTGGTGTACAATTGGGAGATATTGTATTACCACCATGGGCAAAACAAGATCCTCGAGAATTCATACGCGTGCACCGGCTTGCTTTAGAATGTGATTACGTATCACAACATCTTCATCAATGGATCGATTTAATATTTGGTTGTAAACAAAATGGCCCTGCTGCAGTCGAAGCTGTTAATGTTTTTCATCATTTATTCTATGAAGGCAATGTTGATATTTATAAGTAAGATTTATTTTGTACTGCTTTTTTATTATTTATGTTTTTATGACTTGACTTCTATAATTTTTATTATATCTTTAGCATTGATGATCCTCTGAAGAAGAATGCCACTATCGGATTTATTAATAATTTTGGTCAAATACCGAAACAACTGTTTAAAAAACCACATCCAGCTAAAAAAATGACCCAAAGAACTAGTGTTATTGATCCAGGGCCTATTACTCCTGGCTTAAGCATTACTACATCTGACAAATTGTTCTTTCACAACCTTGATAACTTGAAGCCGTCGCTTCAACCAATCAAAGGTTTATATAGTTATATAAAGATTTAGCTATTGAATCACGTTATTGAATTGCGAATTATTATCGGTAATTTATTTTTTTAGAACTGAAAGGTCCAGTTGGACAAATACTTCATGTTGATAAAGCAGTTTTAGCCGTGGAGCAAAATAAAACGCTTATTCCTCCGTCATATAACAAATACGTAGCGTGGGGTTTCGCAGATCATTCTCTTAGAATAGGAAACTATGACAGCGACAAAGCAATATTTGTTTGTGAAGCTATGATACAGAGTGGTGGTGAAATAGTTGCTTGCGTTTGTCCGTCTTCCAAATTGATAGTAACTGCTGGCACAAGTTCCGTAAGTCACTGCTTCAATTTAATTTCTGTTTTTGCTATTTCTTACCACACAAGATTGTTTCAATAGGTGGTGACAGTGTGGGAATATACCAAAAGACAACTTTCTATTAAACAATGTTTGTACGGACACACGGATGCTGTTACGTGTTTGTCGTCTAGCCCAGCATACAATGTAATTGTGTCAGGATCTCGAGACGGTACTGCAATTATATGGGATTTATCTCGTTGCTTATTTGTTCGTCAACTTCGCGGACATGCAGGTCCAGTGGCTGCAGTAGCTATAAATGAACTAACAGTATGTTTAATATGTTTTGCAATTTAAATAAAAACAAAATATAAATTTATACGACATAAACATAATATGATTTTTTATAGGGTGACATAGCTACTTGTGCAGCTACTTGGTTACATGTGTGGAGCATTAATGGCGAAGAACTTGCTAGCGTTAATACATGTGTTGGTCGCGCTGATAGAATGCAGCAAATTTTATGCGTTGCTTTCAGTCAAACTCACGAATGGGATTCACAGAATGTTATTATGACTGGTTCAACTGATGGTGTAGCTCGTGTAAGAATAATATCATTTATTGTACTAAACTATATAATACATAAATGAGAACATACACTATTACAGATGTGGTCGATGGATTACGTACAAGTGCCTGCAGAAGAAGAGAAACCAGAGGAAGTTATTATTACCAAAGAAAAACACACGAAGTCAAATAAAAATGAAAGTCAAAATGAAAATACGAAAAAGCGAGTGCACGAATTAGTTAAACAGATGAGCATTTCTGCAGAAGGTTCAAGTTTGCTTGCAAAAAGTGGTTCAGAAAGTAGTCTTTCAGAACCAGAAAATGCTAAAGAAGCATCAAGATTACATGAAGAGAAAGAAGAATGTTCGGATAACGAATCAAGCAATGGTTCCAGTAACAAACCATCGCCACAGAATAATAATACTTCTACTATTGTACTTCGAAGAAAGAGTCGTGGAAATCCAATGTTTCGTAAAAGTGAAGGTGGCGGACGTGCAGATAGCGAGGGTACTCAAACAAGGTACTCGAATACAACTTATGTTTTTTAAAACATGTATTTTCATTTATTAAATATTGTTACTATAATATCGAAATCGTTTCATAGTGAGTCATCTAATAATCCTGGGGATTCTGAAGGAGCTCTACGAGCTAGTAAAAGTGATACTAGTCTAACAGATAGTTTCGTCATGGTTACTGAAGCTGATACAAAACCTAAAAAAATTAATCCACAAAATATCTTAAGGGACGGTTTTAAATGGCAACGGCAATTAGTATTTAGAAGTAAATTAACGATGCATACTGCATATGATCGGAAAGATAATGCAGAACCAGCATCTATAACGGCTCTCGCAGTATCAAGGTAAAATATTTATAACTTATCTCATTTGAAAAATATAAAAAATGTTAAATGAAATGTTTTAACTAAATTACAGAGATCATAGAACAGTCTATGTTGGAGATACGAGAGGAAGAGTTTTTTCATGGAGTGTATGTGAACAACCGGGACGTACGGTGGCCGATCATTGGCTTAAAGATGAAGGAGCAGATTCATGTGTTGGTTGTGGAGTTAGATTTAATCTTTATGAGAGGAGACACCATTGTCGCAATTGTGGACAAGTATTTTGCTCGAAGTAAGTTCCTATGATACCATAAATTATTTATATAAATTAGAAACTTAGAATTTTACTATTTACATAATGACACAATGACATAATGTTATTAATATAAATATTTTGTTAACATTTTTTTATACTTTACATACAGATGCAGCCGATTTGAATCGAAAATATCTAGACTTGGGATTTTAAAGCCCGTTAGAGTTTGTCAAGGTTGTTATTCATCATTACGTTCTCAGCACTCTGCTGAGAGTAGCATTTAAATATATTAATGTATTCTATGGTTTTGTATCAGTTATTGGTTTCAGAATGGATACAGCGAGAATATACATAGCAATCGCAATGTATCCCTTTTTGTTTTTATCCGAATTTTTGTACAAGAGAAACGAAGCGTGCATTTCCTTTCTTTTTCGTATCTTGAGAAATTTTTGTATTTCCGAAAGAGAGGCAGGAAAATTGATCGCTGCATTTTTTATGTAATTAATTTTGGTATCAACAGTCTTTTGCTTTAAAGATTGAAATCATTTCATTCTTTTTTTCCCATGAACAAAACGCTTAATACTACAATACATTCCTGTCGATCCTATAATATTTCTCGTATATACTTTTTATTATTCTAAGGAACTAAGCTATTTCCTAACATAATCGGCCTGTTTTCACATTATCGACAGGTTTGTACTGACAAAATTTTAAAAGATAGTGTTTGAAAATTGATACAACATTTGAATCTTCAAGCACACATTGTAAAACACGAACATATTTTTTTTTCAATGTTTAACTTTTAATCATATCTAATACATTTTTACATTATGTGTATTTATATGCTGAAGAACAATGTGTACAGTTATATTCTGTATTGTATATTTGATTCATATGTTGCACTTTTTAATGACAAAGACTTTATATACGAAATTATGTATAGCAGCACTTATTTAAAACGCTTAGTCTGTGATTTTTTCTTTCCTAGTTTAATTTAATGAATTTATAATTAATAAATTTCGAAAATAATTATTACTAGTAATAATAATGATAATAAGAATAATAATATATAAAATATTATACTATTTATGCAATTCATTTCTCTGTTATAACGCTTACATCGTTTCTCATATTTGAATATATTGTTAATATTTATTTTAAATTATAATGAAAAGTAATACGAATGTCAATACTGTTAATGGAAAAATATTAGATTTAATATCATTAGATTAATCAAAAATTATATTTGTACCGTGTATTTGTACTGCACTCGTTTACATTATGTTTTACTTAGAATTACTATTTATTTATGTTTTTTCTTTTATAACATCATCATGTATATAATGCAGTAATAATACACGGTGTAACTTATTCTAAAAATTGTCAGTGTTGTATAATTTATTATTGTATCATGAAAGACAAGTCTCTTATTTTTCCATTCTATAGAAACTGAAAACACTAATAATCTCAAAATTCAAGAATGTGTGTACTACAAGTTGAAAAAAAAAAAAGAAAAGAAAAGAAAAATATGCAATTGCAGTGCACCCTTTGTAACCGCTGCCTCTATCAATACAAAACTCATAACTTTATAATAGACAATACCTTAATTACATTAAAATATTAACTGTAAGACCGTTATGAAACCATAGACTCTAAAACCAGCAGTAATATTGTAAGCAATGTCATAAATGTGGAATACGCTCGTTTGTTCACAAATCGGTATATCTAATGAACGTATCTGTAAAATTAATAGTAAAAAGGGAGATAAATTAAAAAAACGTGTTCTTGGATAAGTGTTTTGTAAAGTTTTAAAAATGGTGAAGTATTGCGAATGCAATATATTCTCGGGAATATTAAGTTTATGACAGTTAAGAAAAATTTATGAATACCGACGAAATATGCAAAGATTTGTATAAATACAATGATTGCGGTATTAAAAAAGAAAAAAAAAAATTGTCTCCCTATATGAATAACGAATTCTACCATTTGTATTCTATCAATACACTTCCATTTTTCTAAAAGCACAAATTTTATAAGGAACAAGAATAAGAAATAGTATGACAATTAAAAATTGAGAATGAGATAAATGCAGCTTAAATATCGCAGAATATTATTTCAAAGTGGTATGTATTCGTAAAGTACTATTGTTACTAGTCAAATGCAATGTGAGCACAATGTTAGTGAGCATTCTTTCAAAAAGAATGCTTTTGATATGAAGGTTAAAAATAGGTAATGCTGGGAATGGTGTGAATGAATTCCAATATTTGAATCTCTTAATTATGCTGGCGCATAAAAAGAGTTACCCACGTATCATATGCAAATAATATCTGTGTGTCATTATTACATGCCAGTTCTAATAAAACATTGCCAACTATCTTTACTTTTGTACTCCTACTTATACAAAAAACAAAGCTTACATTTAGTTTTACAATGGAATTGGAATGCTTGCAATTAATTCTAATCAACAAATGTAGAAATTAATTTTGAAAAGAATTTTTTACTGTTATTTATCTTTTTAAAATAACTGCAAGTGATATGCAATGAACTAAAATTGTTAGAAGCAGAATGAATTTTATTATAAGAAAGTATATATCATTTTGTTAAGAGGAATCAATTTATATAATTATAGTATAATTTCTAGTCATATATATATATATATATATTGGATACCTCCTAAACTTGCTTTCGTTATATGAAATTTTATTTTATAATTTGGAACAGTATTATATATAATTATTTTCTCGTTATATCAGTGTTTGTATACCACATACATTACGAAATAGATAGACTTATGTATAATTTATTGTGTATTTTATTACAAAGTATCGGAATTATGTTCTATTTCAAAATGTACTCGAAATTATGCTGTTATTATTCTACATCATATCCAGAAAAAAAAGATGAAATTAAGCGTTAAACTTATATATAATCTCATAGATTATTGGAACATATTATCGGTTAAATTTTATTATCGCTATATAATATGAAAATAAAATTAATTTGACAATATTACTTTTTCTCTTATGTATGTACAATGATTTTATTTTTCACTACAACTGTGGCTTTCTTTGCCTTTTTTAATTCCATTTTTGTATTTAGTTTAATAAAAGAAACTATCATTTAATATAGACAGAATTTTAACGATCGAATGACTTCTCAAGAGACTGTTATAAGATGTCATTTTGTTACAATTATGAAATATATCTCCAAATTATATTTTTTTAAGCATTAGAAAAAGCAGAATTGATAATTTTATGATGTCACATAAAATTAATGTTTTAAATTAGTTTTTTTGTAAGTCTATTAGATCAATGAAAATATATGTGCATCATATAATTTGACCCCAAATTGTACATACATAGAAATGTATAAAACAATATGAAAAAACATTAATTATTTAGAGATACACGATAAGTAAAACTTAGAAAATATGTGAAAAATTCTAATAACAACCAGTGTCAAATACTGGTATGTATGACATTGAAGCCGTGTATATGCGTCTTATTCTGTGCATATGCGTGTATACGTTTCCCACGAGCACATAGGAATTACATACATGTATACATACAATCATACTCATGATGAGTATATTATGTTGTATGTAGTTAGTTTTATTGTATTGTTAGTTGGTATTTGAAAAATATTGTATAGTAGATTGTGATAGTATAATTATATTAAATGGGCCAGAAAAGTTGTAAGAAATTTATTTTATTATCGTACCCACTTAATTTTTAAATAGAAAGTAATCTAAAAAATTAGCATTTATTTCAAAATCACAGCTCACAATCCTTTACAACGGGACTCATGTTTCTTAGTTGATGGAACTTTTACTCATATATAATAAGTTTTAACTTTTATATAAACTTATATATAATAAGTTTTAACTTTTATTTTACTTATATATAATAAGCTGAGCTTCTTTATTCATTTGGGGATGATCCAATTCTGAAACAAAACGAAAAATTATTTATTTCTATAATCATTATGTTATAATATTGATAATGATAAATCAAATTACCAATATTGTAAGAAACTTTCTCTTCTATACTGTCTTTCATTATTTTTACATTATTAGGATTTGCTATTATAAATTGTTGAGTTGTTAAAAGATTTTCAAGATTTTCAAGATAATATATCTTCGTAAATGTATTTTTTCAATCGTAAGAAGTTCTACTCGTTTCTGCAAACTATTTCTAACTCAAAGTATTAATTTCAAGAGTTTGTGTTTCTTCTTTCTTTCAAAAGAAAATAATTTTTCTCAGTCTTGTCTTTCTTTCAGCAAGTTTTGTAAGAAAGACAAGAAACGAAACAAATACTTAAATTTGCTCGAACACTCTATAATGTATTATACTTATTCTTTTGTATATAAAATTCAAAACACCAAAAATAATTAAATTAAATTATTAGTAAAAAAAATATAAAATATAAAATAATAAGAAAAAAAAATATGAAATTTATTTCATAGATATTCGAAACTCATCGTTTCCTTTCTATTATGTTTATAAACAATTAGTTTATAATTGAAAGTTTAATCACTATATTATGGTGATATTTTCTAGAATTGCTTTTTTAGCAACATTAATAATAAAAAGAAAAAAAAGGCAGAAAAGAAATAAAAAGACGAGACGTTGATCAGAGCGAGGACTCGATTCCTTCTTTCACGATGTCTTCTTTTCGCGATGTCTGAGGCTGCACGATTAGATAAAACCTCGGTTCATAGTGCGTCCGAGATGCAGAGCGCATAAGAGACCAAGAGACCGGAGGACCAGCCTCAGTTAAAGCTGTGTATGCATACCGGCGAATTCGTTAGCAAATCGCGAGAAAAATTTAAGCTGAAAGATCAGCGTGCACTTCGCGAGTAACATAAGTACACGTGCCTCATACAAGTTCTTTTTCGATCGGATTCTGTGCTCTAAATGCTTGCGTATTGCTTGCTCGTTTCTTGAATTAAATATCGGAGATATTTAATTTTTTATTGATATTTCTCTGGATATAAAGTTTAAGTCGAGTCGACGTTTTTTTTTCTTTTTTTTTTTTTTTTGTTCAAGATGAAGTTATGAACTCGTTTTTCAAAAGACAATCTATTCACGAGATGGGATCGGACCGATCTTGATACCTTTACACTTGATAATAATCGCAGAAAAGGAAGGCAAAAGGAAAAATGCCAGCTTGCACCAGCGAAAACGTCTCGAGATATTGGTCTTCGAGCCCGCCGATTTCCAGAAGCAACAGCGTGTCTCCCCCGATACCAAGTTCACCACTGTCTACCTCACCTCCCTTGATATCGCCGATATCAACTCTAAAACGATCTATGTCGAACGTTTCTAATCATTCCAATGTATCAAACATCTCCCAATCATCGCACAATTCGGGTACTTCTGGTACTGTGATATTTTCACCGAGACGACAGCAACATCAACAGCAACAGACGTTACAATTAAGCTATCAGCCCCAGTCAGCACAAGGACAGAATCACAATCGAAACGATTCGTTGTTACTAAGAATTTTCTCGGTCTATATAGATGCATTATACGGAGCACTTCAAAGTATCATCAGTCTGATAAGTTACGCGATTTGGGCGCCGGCGCTTTGCGCATCCATTTGGATTTATATGCTATGGCTAATTTTCCAATTTCCCTTGACCACTTTCAAGTGGTTCCTGACCGTGCTCTATACGCCAGCTTCGAAGAGGATTCGTAGCAAACGCTGTGTTCTTATCAGCGGTGGAAGCACGGTACAGGCGGTCCACCTAGCGCGAAATTTCTACAAGGCAGGAGCCAGAGTGGTGATTTGCGAGTTGGAGGGTTCGTTTGGCTTGGCCAAGTTTTCGACTGCGTGCTCCAAGTTCTACACGATTCCAAAACCAGGGCCGGGAAATGTAATCGAGTACATCAAAGCTTTGAAGGACATCGTTCAGAAAGAGAAGGCTGTCTATTATATTCCGGTGAGTGCTAGTAATACAGCCTATTACGATGCTCTGGCGAAACCTTATCTGGAGGTAATGGGTTGTGAGTGTTTCGTGCCCAGTGCCAGTGAAGTGACAGCCCTGGATGATCCCCTAGAACTATTGCAAAGATGTCAAACGCTGGGTTTATTGACTCCCTGCCATACTGTTTTACGCTCCGTGCAAGATGTCACGAGAATGTACGAACAGAATGCGTTTTCTACTGGAAGATACTTGATATTGGCCGCGGGTCCGGCCGGCATGAGAGATCGAGGCAAGATAATTCTGCCGCCGACCATAAGGGAGTTCAGAAACCAGCAGTACGAGATCAATGAGAATAAACCTTGGATAGTAATACGTGATCCTAGCGGCAAACATTACATCACTTGTACTACGGTGAAAGAGTCGAAGATCGTGGCCAACGTGACTTGCTTCGTGGACGAGGAACGAGGCTTCATACCTGAAGAACATCCGGAAATAGTGCAGTGGCTGGACAGATTTTTCGCTCGTTCGTTTAGCACTGGAATCAACGGACACTTGAGCTTTAGACTCGCAGTAACAGAGGAAGGAGAATTAGTACCAATTGGCTGTCGAGTAGGTGTTAGCTTGCCGTACATCTGTCATACGGGAATCCATCCTCGATTAGTATGGAAACCTTGTCGACACTTCTCCAGACAGAATTCGGGAATCTCGACTATGTCAGACAGGCATATATTATCGGACGCAGTGTCTTATGCACTGAAACGATCAGTGGGAGAAACCGTTCCTCATCTATTAGGCACCGTGCTCGACAAGCGGGAAGCTCTCTTCGCTTATTGGGATCCATTGCCATATTGCGCTTACTATCATCTTCAATTGCCATTCAGGCGTCTGGCGGGTATAATTCGAGCACGGCCGGTACAGCATAATCCACCATTGGCGGTAGTGCAGTAATTTTTAGCTAAAATTTAGCAAACTTTTGCTCAACGAACAACTAACGAAATCCATTTTTTTTAAAGCAGTTGCGTAAACGGTGTCAGAGCGAAAGGAAACAGAATGGAATGATTGAGAAACAATTTTGAATGATTTGGAGCGATTTTACAAGGTTAGCCAGTATTCGGAGCATTCCTGCGATTGAAAATAAGAAAAAGATAAAATAAAATGAAAAAAAAAAAAAAAA
>CAJDYZ010007020.1:97775-124463 GCA_903986555.1 Heterotrigona itama
GCGTCGTTATCAACAACGGGATAACGTGAGAAAAGAGGGAGAAACACGATGGAAGAGGTGGAATCTCAATGACCTACGGAACCGCTGTCTGTAAAAACTCGTTTAGATATATAAACGTGCAGTTTAATCCGGTTTACTCGCTTCCTTCATTTCTTTGAGACGGTTCAAACTCCATGATCGCACACTGATTACCGATTTAGTAATTCGTCGTTATCTGTCGAATCTATGCGCCACCGTGCAATTTTTCTAGAAAGCTGTTTCTTCGACAATATCACGCGTATTTAAAATATATAGCAGAATATATAGACAGGTTACCTATGTATATTTTCTTAAGCAACCCTGTCAACTTCTAATGAAGCTCTAATTACTTAATAAAACAATTAAACATTCCCAAAATCTGTTTCAATGGAATTGAAAGTCCCATTTCTGTGATTTATCAGTAATATCTAAATACTAATTCACAGGAAGCATATATTAAAGCAACTTCGAATCTAAAAGCAAATTTATTTAAAATAAGTCGGCCAAATAAACTCCAATAAATCTCATTGTCCTATGTTCCCTGATATCGTGCAATGACGACGAGTAATTGTCCCGAGTTTCAAACTGGATATCGCCCTGAGCTAGGACACGTGATCAAACGAGAGTTGTAAATTGTCCGATTTCGAAAACTTTTCGGCACGTTGTTCAGCGCACGAACACTAGCTAATTGTTATTACTATCAACGCGGAAGATCGGATGTACCCGACGTGGTTTATTTTGTCGTGATTATTAGTCCAGCTGCGAGATTCTCAGGAAGGGTTGCTCAAATCATGCTGTTTCTCATGCTGCTTGCAGCTCGTACATTGAACTTTTTCGACTGATTTACACGCAGGATTGATCGTGCTAACCTACCATTTGTTCTTTCTTGTCTAATTATAAGATACTATTCCTGGAAAACACCACGTTTAATTGTACGTTACAACGGAGAATGCACTGAAGTGCAAAATGTTCACACCGTTTACAAAGACGTTTCGTGAGAATGAAACAATATTGCTACAAAGTATTTTCTAAGTCACGACGAAGAACGTTGGTGATTCTTCCACTTTTGAAAAACCTTAGCTTTCAACTAGAAATCGCGATTTTGAACACGTGACACGTGAAACGTTTATTACGGAATTAAGATCTTTTCGTTGCATATTAGGTTTTTTAGTTTGGTATACTTCTTTTGGTTCAGGGAATCCCCGAACATTACAGGTGATGACAGAAATTTTATGGACTTGACGAAGTACTTTCTCTGTACGATAATTAGGAACATCCTTCATTTTTAATATTAAGTATGTATTTTGCAGGTAATAAAATTTGCATATTTATGTATTTTGCAATACAGTTGTCAATATATTACAAATTGCTAAAGTATCCTTTAATATTTCTAGTTTTGAAAGGAGATGTAAGTAGGAATCTCTACTTTCAATCAATAAGCTAAATCTTATACCTCGATGGATTGGAACTCTTCCATAGACAGAAAATCACGTATACGAAAGAAAAGTTGAAACAGCGTATTCGAAGGGTGATATCCTCGCGAAGAGCCAGTTTGGCCATATATATATATGTATATATATGTATATATATATATATCGATCAGTGCCATTCGGTACCTGGTATAGGATCGTGCTTCTTCTACTTCCATTCGCCCAGATACCGGATACGACAATGCTTTAACAAAAGAAGAAATTCGAGAAGTATGACCTATGCGCGGCTCGTTTCCCTACCGAGTCCTCGGGCAATTAAGATGCTCGTAATTTTTAGGAATTTCAAGACAAACCCTAGATCCTATATCAATCATAGTTTCTGCCATTCGTGCAATTTCTAATGAGATCATGTAAAATGAGACAGAAAATCGAAAATTCCACAGCGAGTACGTTTAATCTCGTCTCGATAATGATACTTTTTTAAGCAGATTTGTTTGTTGTTTTCATTCAATTTATTAGATTAAGCTGACCTATATAGTATAATTGTAACTATATTATTGTAATTAAAATTAAAATTGTAATATACATTAAAATATACGACAGAGGATCATTTTCTTCGTATCAATTTATTTATTCTTCTTTTCTCTTTTCCTATCGAACGCGATAATTTCTGAGAGAAATTTGCTTTATAACATAATATGGTAAACATTCGCCGTAGAAAATTAGAAATGATTCACAAAATAATGAGAATACTGAAAATATTATATAAAAATATGTTCTAGCCATTGTCTAAAGGAATTTCACAATTATCAACAAGAGGACAGATGGAAAGGCGGCGACCGCCGTTTCTCAGAGGCTCTAGTAAAACGAAAGAGGTATTTTAATTTTTTTAATTTTTTTAAATTGTTTCAATACATGCGATAATAATAACGAAAATTAAACACACTTGAGGAGAAAAAATCTAGAATTTTAAAAAATGTTTTATATAATAAATGTAATTTTTTTAAATGATGTTCTAAATGTTCTAAAATTGACGTTAATTTCAATTATTTATTGTTATTTAATTATTTATTTTATTTATATTTATTTATTTTTATAAATTACTATGTAACATTTAATTTATTTCACAGTAATTTTTGATTTTATTTAGAAAGAAATGCGGCAATTATATTATGCATTTAATCAAATAGACGAAAAATCAGACATTGCAAGCATCCATGCATTTCCCCTAATGTATATAACTATCCACGTATATACACAGAACTTTTATATGTAATATTTACTAGGCAACAGGAAAAAGTAAACAGAAACCTAACCTAAATGATGATGAATGTATTATTTTATATTTTATTAAAAATTCATGCAACTTTTTAGTGACAATAATAAGAAAAACCTATAATGTATGATAAGAATGAACAGTATTTTGTTTATTAATCAATGTAATCGATAAAAAGTAGTTTCCAAATTTTGTATATAATTTTTAAGGATGCGACAACGAATTTATGATATTATTGTACACTAATTAACTTATCTAAAAATCAAATAATGTAACACAAGAATTTTTAAGAATTTATTAAGGTATTGAATTATAAAGAAAATTCTGTTAAACTTTGAAGCATAAAATATTATGTCATTTTACAAATTATTTCATTATTTTTGTAGGTAGAAAAAGGTGCAGGTAGTAAAATGGATTCTGCAGGCGTAAGTGGTGGTGGAGATCGTTTAAGTGAAGAAGATCTTTCACCAGATGCTTTAGTTAGGCAGAACTATGAATTACGACATCGTCTTGAAGAAGAGGCAGCTAATTATAAAAGACGACTGGATACATATAGACAAGCACAACAACATCAAGCTGCTCTTGTTTCCCGTTTACAAGCCAAAGTATGTTTTATTTAATTTAAAATAAATTTACAAAATATATTAAGAATTGATATTTCTAGGTACTGCAATATAAACAAAAATGTTCTGAATTGGAAAGTCAAATGGCTGAATCTGCTATATATGATTCTAGTAAAGCTGCAAGTTCTGCATCTCCAACAACTTCTGTTTTAGATGCAGCTTATCAAACCCTAAGAGAAATCCGTGAAGAACAAATTCATGATTTAGATACTGCCTTAAAAAAACTGGCAGAGGAACGTAAAAGGTAATTTTTTTCCTTTATTTTTTTATTTTTACAAATCGGATAAATTTATTGAAATAAATATTTAAATATTATTCCTTTACTTAGATGTGAGAAACTATTGCAATTAAATACAACTCTGAAAGATCAGTTGGAAGAATCTCATCAAACAAATGAAGCACTCACAAATGATCTACAAAAATTAAGTAATGATTGGGATATTTTAAGAGAAGAATTGGCTATCAAAGAAGAAGAATGGAGAGAAGAGGAGCAAGCTTTTAATGAATATTATACTTCAGAACATAATAGATTATTAAACCTTTGGCGCGATGTTGTTTCTGTAAAACGATTATTTGCAGATATAAAATCTAGTACAGAAAGAGATCTGTTAAAAATGAAAAATAGCATCATTTCTACATTTAATGATGTTTCGTCAGCTTGCAATAATACAGGATTTGCTATGAGAATGCAAGCAGCTATGCAACCAATGGTATGTACATCTGAATAAATTTCAATATTTATATCTCAATTTTTGCTATATTTTAGGTATCTCAACAAGTTCAACAGGCACAGGAACAGGTAACAACTGACTTGAAAATAGAATTAACAACACTCAAACAACAGTATGATGCAGTTCAAAATGAAAATCAAATGAAAGAGAAAAAAATCAGTCAACTTATTCGTGATATTCATAATTTGGTAAATAGTACAATAAAATGTGAATATAACCATAAATTATTTTTATAAAATAGTAATAATCATATTTTACTTGTAGGAAGAAAGATGTGGGGAAGCAGAATCAGAAGTACATCGCAATTCACGTTTACAAGATGATATAGAAATTTTACAATCTGCACTGAAGGACATAGCACATGCTGTAATTCAAGATGCGGGAACTCGCGATATCGAATCTAGTCAAGCACCTCCACATCTTCATTTATCACCCACTGGTCCAATCCCTCAAAAATCACCAAAAAGAAGTACGAGAAGCAACACTATTCCAGCCTTTGCTGAAAGTACTATTAGTGCTGTACAAGCAGCTCTACATAAATATCAATTGACTATACATGAGCTCCAGGTGTGAAGATTTTATATTATATATTTCGGTAAATTGTAAAAGCACAGAGTTTAGCTTATAAAATATCTTTAACATTTTATGTAATAATATATTTCAATATTCTACTGCATCAGGTAAAATTGCAAACTAATAAAGAACAATTACAAACAACTCGAAAACAATGTGAAAGTGCGGAGGAAAATGTTAAAAATTTAGAAAAAAGAGCGGAGGAACTAATTACTGAATTGGATGCAGTTCGATCACATTGCTCACAACTTATTCAAGAAAAAGACATGTTACAAAAAGGGCTTGATACTGTAAGAATAGAAAAAAATGCACTTGACAAAAGCAGAGTAGAAATCAATAGTATGGTATGATATATTTTTCTTCAATAAATGTATACGTTTTATCGTTCGTATGTTAATGCAGCATATTTATTTTTAGATGGAAAGTTTGAACAGTGACTGTGAAAAATTACAGAAAGCTAACAATAAGTTGCAAAAACTTTGTGATAATTTGGAAGATGAAAAATTGTATCTTCAAAATGAGCTCAGTAGATTATCCAAAGATATAGAATTAAGGTATGTTAAATAAGAATCGTTGTTTTTATTTATTATCTATTGATCTATCCATAAATTAAATTACTAGAGAATTAAATCTACGATCGGAAGAAGACAAATGCAGTAAAATGAGAGAGGAGCTACTAACCTTAAGAGAAGAACTAAATAAAGCATATCTCACAAAAGATATGTTAGAACAACAAAAATTAGAAACAGATGGATTAATTGCACAAATTGAAAAAAATAAAGGTGATTTTTTCATAAATAATATTCTTGTTTTATAGGTTTAAAGTTAATTTTATAGCTTACATTGTATATATCTGTGAATATAGATACATATTTAATACAGATTAATTTTTATGAATCAATCGCTACTTAGGTGATTTAGAACTAGAATTGGAACGTGTATTATTAGAAAAATCAGACGTACAAGAAATTTTAATAAAATTAGAAACACTCTGCAGCAATCATGAACAAGAAAAACAAAGATTACAAGAAGAATTTAAGAAGGTAATGTTTTACGAAATATCCTCAGTGTTTACTATTAACAATTATATATCAAATTTAGGTAACAGAAGAAAAGAATAAGTTAGCAAGTCAATGTACTGATCAGCAAAGTGATCTAGGTTCCTTAAGAAAGGAATTACTTCAAGCAGAACAAACTAGACTCGATTTGGAATCAGAAAAAGCGACTTTGAATGAAAAAGTAAAATTTTTAGAGATTGAGAAGGAAAAGATTGAAATAGAAGCAGCACACGTTACCCGTGAACGTGGAGATTTAAACAATCAATTGTCAGTTTTGGCACGAAAAAAGGAAACATTAAATGAGGAATTAATGAGAATCAGACAAAGATTGGAACAAGCAAACGAAATGAATGGAAGAATAAATCGAAATTTAGAAGATCTTGTAAAGGACAATGAAGAGAAGCAGGTGAATATTATAAACAATCATTTTTCAAATTCGCTTGCTCTTTTTTAATGCAATTATTCTTGGTTGTGTAGGTACTTTTAGAAACTAATGAAAAAGAAGTACAGCGACTACAAGAGCAACTTGCATCAATGCGCAGTGAAAAGGAAACGTTAGAAGGTGTTTTATTTGATACACAGACTAATTTAGAAAATATGCATGTAAAAAAGACACAATTAGAAAAGGAGCAAAAAGAATTGTTGATAAAACAAGAAAGCTTAAAAGGACAAGTGGAAAGATTAATGAAGGAATTGGAGAGTAGTGAGAAACGAACTCATGATATAAAACAAACTCTAACACAACAGAGTGGCGACCAAGAAGCTGAATTTCAGCAAATTATTTCTAACGTGAAAAAGCATAGTGAAGAAAACATAAAAAAATTGAATGAAGAAAAAGTATTTATAAAATGTTGACATATAAATTACAGTGTGTATATAAATAAATCAACTGAATTAATTTCCAGGAACAGATAAAGATAAACTTAGAAAAACGATTTCAACAATCTCTGTTACAACTTACCGGAGAAAAAGATAATGAGATAAACCAGTTGCAGCAAAGAATCGATGAAATGCAACAGCACATAGAAAATTTGTGTCAACAACACGAGGAAGTTCTTCTTCGAGCAGAAAATGATAAACAGCAAGCTCTTCTTATAGGTAAATATATGTATAAAGCATAAAAAAGTAAAAGTTAGTATTAATAGTAAAAGTGTGTTTACAGCTCATCATGATCAACAAGCATTAATGGAGAAATTGGAGGCTGTTTTACGTGAAATGGAAGAAGAAAAGAATAATGTTGAACGAGTGAAACGGGAAGCTGCAGCGCGTACTGAACAGGAGCGTAATAACACAAATCAATTGCGCGATGAATTAAGTCGTCTTAAAACAAAATTAGACGAGACTAAATTAAAAACTGACGAAGAGAAGATAAAGCTTGACTTAAAAATTGAAGAACTTTGGAAGGAACGTGAATCAGCACAAAGAGAATCCGAAGAACTGCAAGTTCAATTACACATGACGGAAGATAAAGTTGATAGTTTGCAAAATCAACTGCATGAAACTATTAGAAAGCTTAAAGATGGTAGTTTTTATATTTTCTTCTAAAATTGAATGTGTTTAATATTCCCATGATAATAAATATAAATTTATAGCTGAAAATCTTAACGAAACATTGCGCAAAGAATTAATGGATATTAGGAGGCAATTAGCCGACTGTACATACGAGAAAGAAAAGTATAACAGTAGCAATAAAGAATTACGCGAACATGTGAAACGTATCGAAAGCGAAAAAAGAGAACAAAGTAGAATATTAGAAGAATCATACCAGAAAATTTCAGGTAATCTATATTATAATATTAATCATTCGTTATATCATGCTTATTTACTTCATCTTTTGTACTTGCGTTCTAAAGCATTGGAGGATATGAAATTAAATATAGATGCAGAGAGATCTCGTCTTCAAGCACAAATTCGTGATATGGAGAAAGAGATATTACAATTACAGAAACAGCTTCATTTCACCCAAGATGAATTGCAGAAATCTCATGAGAATAACACCCAAGCACAAAATGATGAAAAGGAATTGCAAGCCCGACTAACTAATGAAACAGAAGAAAGAGAACGTTTGCAACTGCAATTACATCAAGTTAAAAAACAGGTAAAGTACGAGGTACTTTAAACGAATTAATATATGTTTCTAATTAGTATTTTTTGAACAGCTAATGGATGTTGACAACAGCCTGAAGGTAACTAGACAAGAGCTCGGAAGATTGCGTTCTCGCGCAGATGAAGAAAATGAGCGATGGAGAGTTAGAGAACAAGAACTTGTTGTTCGTCTCGAGGATAGTCGATGTCGTGAAAGAAAACTCGAAGACCAAAAACATAACTTGGAAGTTTGTTTGGCTGATGCGTCCCAACAGATTCAAGAACTCAAAGTAAGATAAAAGATAGAGTCTCGCGAAAACAAAATAAAAGATTTAATTCATTGCATTAATTAGGCTCGCCTTGGTGGCTCTGAAGGACGAGTTCGAGCACTAGATGCTCAATTATCACAATTAGAAGTGGCAAAGAAAGAAGTCGAACAAAAGTTAAGCAGTGTGGCTTCTACGTTACGTCGGATTGCAGGTATTCAAATGGATGGAAGTGTTAACATACCCTTCAAATTAATGAGTCCGTCAAGGAGGTGGAGTCCAGCAAGAAGTATGCATGCAATACGTATAAATGATAACAATCGTAAATAATTTATAAATGATATATCATTTTTATCATGTAGCTCAAGATCACATTGATTCTACTAGAGATGTGATACTTGATGTTGACCCTGAAGTTGTTAGAAAAGGTGTACGATCTCTCATGCAACAAGTAGCTCAAATTGAACGTGAAAGGGTAATTAGCAAAGTATTATATTAATAATTTATGATTTTCTAAAATATGTTTACTCGAATTTTAGGATGATTGTAAAACTGAATTGTGTAACTTGAAAAAACAGTTGTCAGAAACTCAAGAAATTCAGAATAGATCAGACATGCAGATAAATACTTTGTTAGCAAATTTAAGAATTCTTCAAGATGAAAAGAATTCATTAGAAGTGAAGTTATCTCAAAAACAAAGCGGCTATGAAATGCAGGTACATTTTACATTTTCTGATAGTTTTATATTCTGATAGTTTGTTCCTTTACTTATAAGTATGTTTTAGTTAAACACTTTACAACTAAAAACAGAAGAATGCGAGCAATTGCGTGAAAAGGTAATCAATCTTGAAATGATGATTAGTAACAGTTCTGAAGAAAAAGCACAATCTGAGGTAAGGATAAAATAAAATAATTATTTTGAATAAAATGTTTCTAGTTACATAATGTTATGTATTGGATGAATGTGCAGGAAAAAGTAGACAAACTGAAACAAGCTCTGAACAAAGTCGAAAATGAGAAACGTAATTTGCAAGAGGAACTTAATAGAAGCGAATCTCGCGCTACAAAATTAGAATTACAAAGAATGTCGTTAGAAGGTGATCTTCAAAGATTGCAAATGATGTTACAGGAAAAAGATGCAAACATTCATGTATGTTAATTGTATAATTGAAACATATTAAATACGTACTATTGCTTGTTAATTTTTTAGAAATTACAAGAACGAAATGACATGCAAAACCGAACAATAACCAGTCTAGAAGAACGTTGTGCTTCAATGAAATCTACAATAGAACAATTAAATCTTGCATTAGAAAAAGCATCTAATACAGAAAGTGAATTAAAGAATGAAATTAATTCATTGCATCACAATATCATGGAATTAACGACTTCTGTGCAGACTTTCAACGAAAAGAACAAACAGGTAACTAACGTAATAAAATCATCTGTAAAATATAAATAAAATTTAAATCTTATTATTTATTATATTGTAGTTGCAAAAACAACTTTCAAATGCGGAAAACGAGCGCAGAATTTTGTCCGAACGCATAGAATCTTTGCAACAAGCTTTGAGTGATATAAAACACACAAATCAAACATTAACGGATCAAATTACTCGTTTACAAAATGAATTAGCAAATAACGAAGTACAACGTTGTGCCTTAGAGTCCCAATTGAGAATGGTTGTTTACCCGAAAGAGGAAAGTGTAAACAAAGGCGATGAATTATTACGACAATTGCAAATAGCACAAAGAGAGAGAAGTGAAATGAGAGGAAAAATGGAAGCTCTTAACGACAAGGTAAATATGTGATGGGAGTGAAGAAGTATTAATTATATATATATTTTAGATGAAATTATTAGAAGCTGATAGTGAAGCTGGAGTGAAGAAGTATTAATTATATATGTTTTAGATGAAATTATTAGAAGCTGATAAGCGCAATTTGGAACGACAATTATCGTTACTTAAATCTACTAGTCGTAGTAAAAGTTATGAACGCTATGAGAAAGCACATGCAGAATTACTTGGCACGAGTTTCGATATAGAGCATTATGAACAGGAAAACAGAGAATTAAGATTGAGAGTCCGTAGATTGGAAACACAACTTGCAGAGAAGGAAGCTGAGCTCATAAGAATGAAA
Organism: Heterotrigona itama; assembly: GCA_903986555.1. Classification (NCBI taxonomy): domain Eukaryota; kingdom Metazoa; phylum Arthropoda; class Insecta; order Hymenoptera; family Apidae; genus Heterotrigona; species Heterotrigona itama. Next base: position 107,975 of record CAJDYZ010007020.1, read on the forward strand.
TCGAGTTACAGTCATTCGATATTTGATTTTAGCCGAGATAGAACTGGAGAAGTTGAAAGACTTAGAGCAGCTCAATTACAAGCTGAGAAATTGTTAGAAGCGAGAGAACAAAGTCACCGCCAACAAGTTTTACGTCTGGAAAATCAGGTATTTACTTCTATTCCTATATTGTATTTTCAGCTTTTATAAATGATTATATTTATGACATTGTAATGAATGTATAAATAATAGATACAACTACTGCGCGAACAACTTAATCAAGAAATAAAACGTCGACAATTGTACGTCTTGCGAAGTTCAAGAGCTGGTCGAGAAATGCAACAATTAAGACAAGCCTTAGGAGACTCTTTGAGAACTGTAGCCCAAGATCCATCATTAGATGCAATGTTATTAGAACATGAAGCTCGAAAATTGGATTCTACTTTGACAAGTACTACCAGTTTACCGCCATCATTAGCTTTACCTCCACCACCATCTTACGATAGATCTTCCACGCCAGCACAGCTCAAATAAGTTGTAACATTGTTTCAGACTGAATCAGATATTGAAACTGCCAGTGTACGTTCAATGATATTTACAGGACAAATAGTATAATAATTCTTCCGTATATGGGAACAGGATTTGTCATATTTCACGCTAGTCATGAATACTTAAAATTCATTACTATAGGTTATTTAAGAACTAGTACTTGACTATAACATTTTGATACTTTTAGTACTTTTAGTATTTCACAATTTTTACACATACATTTTTTATACGAAATTGGGACTGATTACTTATATTCTATATTTTATATTCTAATGTATATTTATCACAGTATTGTAGGTGCCTTAAAATTATTCTGATATAGAATAATTTTATTATTGGACATGTTTTTTCTTTCTTTTTTTCTTTTTTTTTTTTTTATAATTTCCATTGTGCATTACAAAATTTATAAAAATCGAGATTTGCGACAAGTAATCCATTCCCAATCCGTCCATAAATTAACTTGTCATATATAATTTTTATATATAAGTTGTTAATTTGTTAATTTATTATATTGTTATTTTAAGATGCATATGTTCGGATTGCCAAGCATATGCTTATGATCCGTATAATGGAAAGCTTTCAGAATAAGATATAATGGTAAGAATAATGCTATCTTTAGTCTTGTCTGGAGACCAAAGAGAACCACCAAACTAAAGCATTGTAGAGACATGCTTCTGATTGTTTGATAGATGAATTATTGAAATTTAACACAGCATAAAATGTAGAGAAGGGTATATTGTTATAAAAAAGAGTACTAAAAATTAACTTGCGTAGTTGGTGAATAATGGATTGTGTCTATTCTTTATTTATAAGAATATAGACAACTAATCCAACCAAAACATCTAGCTAACTCAATTGAACTGTTCTGCTTGCGGATCAGAAAAAGTTAAAGTATTTGTAAATCATTATTTATCGCGTATTTACAAAAATTTAGGTACAAATAGAATATTTTATTGTGCCTACACATTTTAGTAATTATTTTTAAAGAACAAAGATTTTTTTCAACAATGATAAATTCGACATTATAAATCATTTTGTTAGTAATTCACAATGCCTAATAATCTTTTTGAAATATATTTTAAAATACAAGTGTTACCACTGTTCAAATTTAATATAATTTTAAACAAAATATCGAAATAAGGAGATTTATACTTTTGGACTGACAAATTATATCAAAATAGGAGCTTATATAATGCTAGTCATGAAAAGTAATGTTTTTTATATATATATGTGATTATATATGTGATTATATGATACGTTAATTAATGTTCATTTTTGTAGAAATATATGTATACGTATATATACATATACATAAATATATAATAAATTATTGGAAAATTAATAATTATTACCTTTTATATAAAATTTCTTAAACAATCTAAAACACTAAGTAAAATATGAGATATTAATTGAAGGAGAGAAGTATCAATTTTAGTATCAAAAATATTATAAGAAAACAACAATAGAAATATTTTAAAAAGTAATTATAAATATCGAAAATACTTACAGTAATTATCAGGAATTGTAAAAATTTATTTACTAGTTCCACTTGCTGATTTGTCACTTCCAAATTTTAAAAAACACAGTATTATGGAAAGTTCACTATTTCTGACTATAATTTGAATTTTGCAACGTGCCGAAAATCTTTCGTTCAAAATTGAACAACTATCACGTGATTGGCTACAATTCAAAAATTCCGTTAGGGTCTTTGGTTACGTTTACAATGATCATATTTCCGATTCGATTCATTCAAAGTTATGGATAATCTTAAAAAACAATTTTATTACAATTTCATTAATTGAACGAAATAATTAAAAATGTAATGTAATTTAAAAATATATTTTTAGAATTTCCTAGATGTAAAATATTACTAGTCTATATTTTCACCTAAGTATAAAAATCACACTTATGTGAAAGAGATTTTATTTGTATCTAGTTACTTATCTTATTATTAACAGTTCCATGCCTTAACGAACCAATCAGATTGTAGAAAATTTAATTTCAAACGAACGCTAAAGAAGTCATTTTTTCAAATGGCAGTTAGAGATGTTGAAGGAAATGTGTGAGTAAGTAAAATAAATATTAATTGAAAAATAAGCTAAGATTATTCAATAATTTGGGACAAAAAATTAATAAAAATGTCAGACAGTATAAAGGTAGTTATTAAAGTGAGACCTTTAATCAAACGCGAAAAAGATGATAATTTAGCAATACAATGGATAGTTCAAGACAATTCCATTATTTCTACAAATGAAGAGGTAAAGAAGCGTGGAGATGGCAGATTTTATTTTGGTATATACATATTGCTTACTACATTCATTATAACAACGACATTTGTTTGAAATTGTTAATATTTTGAGTATTTTTAATGTTTGTAGATGATATTTTTGATGTGAATGCATCCAATTTGGATGTATTTGAAATTGTAAAACCAATTGTCAATGCTACTGTAAATGGCTTTAATGGAACAGTGTTTGCCTATGGCCAAACAAGTTCTGGAAAAACATATACTATGATGGGTGATGCAGAAGAACTAGGGATTATACCACTTGCTGTAGAACATATGTTTGATGCTATTGCTAATACTAATGGACGTGAATTTTTATTAAGGTTCATACATGTATATTTTTGTTAATAGAACATTCATTATAGTCATATACACATTATATGACTATAACAGAACATTCATTATAGTCATATATACATAAAAATGACTTATTTTTTTATAGAGTATCCTATTTAGAAATTTACAATGAAAAAGTGAATGATCTTTTGAATAAAAGCCGTGCTGATTTAAAGATACAAGAAGATAGTAGTGGACAAGTAATTTTACAGTGTAAAGAAGAAATTACAAACAGTCCCGAAAATGTGCTATCTATAATGAAAAAAGGAAATAGAAATAGAAGAATAGGGGAAACTGATATGAATGAACGCAGTAGCAGAAGTCATACTGTGTTTAGAATTGTATGTTCAAATTACTATACATTACATATTATATGTAAATATAATATTCTAATATAAATTTTCTATTCAGACAATTGAAAGTAGAGAAGTTGGAGGAGATTCGGACAGTGCTATACAGGTATCACAATTAAATCTAGTAGATCTTGCTGGTTCTGAAAGAGCAAAACAAACAGGAGCTACTGGAGAGAGGTTTAAAGAAGGAAGGCATATTAATTTATCTCTATCCACTTTGAGTTTAGTAATTAAACAATTAAGTGAATCCCAAGACAGTCAAAAATATGTTAATTTTCGTGACAGCAAATTAACAAGATTGCTTCAAAATTCACTGGGTGGTAATGCTATGACAGCAATAATATGTGCTGTAACTCCTGTTGCTTTGGAAGAAACTCAATGCACTTTATCGTTAGTTGATAAATATTTTTAAATCAGTACTCTATATATATTGATATCAATATCAATCTAAATTTATGAAATTTGTATAATTTTAGTTTTGCCTCCCGGGCGAAAAGTGTGAAAAACAAACCACAAATTAATGAAGTCATGTCTGATGCAGCACTTTTGAAACGCTATGCAAAGCAAATAGCTATACTTCAAGAAGAATTACAGGTTTGTTAATTATTATAATAACAAATTTTTAATATTTCTCATCTTACTTTGAATTGTAATTGCATGGACTTGTTATTTCAGAAAACAAAGAATGAAAATCGATCCGCAAAAGTTGAAGAAATGGAATCTAAATTGCAAGAAAAAGATCGTATTAATCAATTATTAGAAGAACGCATAGAATTACTAAAAACTCGTATTGTTTCTGGAGATAACATAAGTCAAGAAGGTTCATCTAAATGCAAATATAAACGAAGACAAACATGGAGTGGCCCTGCACTTTTTAATCAACATTTGCCAGTATTTCAGCCTAAATCTGGCTTACCAACGATAAAAGAAGTATCATTTGAAAAACCAAGGAGAAAAAGCATTATTCAATCTATGGATATAATGAATCAAAGTAAATTTGCCATATTATTTTGATTCACATATATCATATTTATTTCTTTAAATTATATATTATTTTTCATTTCTAGCATTCCAAGTAGCTTTCACTGATTTTGAGTTAGAACTATTTGAAAGTGAAAGAGATCGTGATAGAGAAAGTATAAGTGATAGTGAAGAAGAAATATTTGTAACAAAACGTAGAAATCGAGTTACATTTGTTGATGATGTATGCAATATTAAGCCTAAAAATAGTAGTTTTGATGAAATGCCAGAAAAATGTAACATTGCTACCCAAACTGTGAGGTAAGCAATGAAGACTAAAATAGGTATAAATAAAATTATATAATATAATTTTAATTTATCTTGTTCATAACAGCTACCAAATTTCACCTTCAACGCCAAAACATGTTTTACGACGATGTATAAGTGACTTAACAAAAGAATATGTAGAACTCCGTGAGTTTACAACTTTAGAAAAACAGTTAACATGTCATAGCTGTGTACAAGTAAGTATTAATTAATTATACATATAATGATACATTCATTATTTATATGTAATTTACGTTTTTAGGAAGAAGAAAAACAACAAATTAAACAAAATAACTCAACTTCAGAATCTTATAAATCACAATATACTTCCGACGTGGAAAAACAACTTGCAACTCTTCAACTTACAGAAGAAACAAATTTAGAATGTATAATTACTAAATTATGTAATAAATTAACTGCAATTGAGGAACAAAATATTTCAAAAAAAGAATCAGATTTCAAAACAGAGAAACAGTTGTCAGAACTACAAAAAAGAATTGAAAATATTATTTCTGAGAGAGATGAATATGAATATATTAGTCGTGAATTACGTGCAGAATTAAAGAAAAAGACAACGGAATTAGAATTAAAAGTGATGTCTGAAGAAAATATAAAACAAGAAGAAATGAAAAAAATATCAGAATTAGAAAAACAAATGGAGAGTATTATTTCAGAAAAAAATAAATTTGAACTCATTAATGTTGATTTACGTAATGAATTAACGAAAAAAGTTACGGAATTGAAAAAGCAAATTGAAAATATTACTTCTGAAAGAAATGAATTTGAGAACATGCATCGAGAATTATATGTAGAATTAAATAAAAAATATATAGAATTAGAAAACTTAAAAAGTAATTCAGATAGTTCAAATATTGATATATTAAATAAAAAAGTAATAGACTTAGAAACAGAAATTGAAAATATTATGTCTGAGAATAATACGTTTAAAAACATAAATGATAATTTGCGTGCTGAATTAAATCGTATATCGTTAGAATTCGAATCAAAAATTGCTTCAGAACAAACTGAAAAAGAAGAAGCGATTAAAAAAGTAGATGAATTAGAAAAACATATTGAACAATTTATTTCAAACAAAAATAAAAGTGAGTGTGCAAATAATAAATTACAAAACGAATTAAATAATAAAATTATAGACTTAGAATCAAAAATTGAATCAGCATATACTTTAAAGCAAGAAGCAATGGAAAAAATTTTAACATTGGAAAACCAAATTGAAAATATTACTTCTGAAAAAAATGACCTTGAATGTGTTAGTAATGAATTACATACCAAATTAAAACAAAAAGTTTCTGAATTGAATGATGAAATAGCAAAACAAATTGAAACTGAGAAAACAAGAGAAAAAATTTTTGAATTAGAAACACAAATTGAAAATATAACATCTCAAAAAGTTGAATATGAATACATTAATACTGAATTACGTGTTCAATTGGATCAAAAAACTTCCGCATTAAAAACGGAACAAATTGAAAATCAAGAATCAATAAAAAAAATATCCGAATTAAATAAACAAATAGAAATTATTCTATCAGAACGAAATAAATTTGAAAATCTTTATAACCAACTAAACGTTAAAGTAAAAGAAACAACTCCTGAATTGAAATCAATTATAGCAGAGGAAATTGCAACTTCTGAAATAGATAAGCAAAATATTACTTCAGAAAATAACGAATTGAAATTAAATAACGAATTGAAATTAAGGAAAAGCACCATAAATGATTCACAAGGTGTAACAGATGTTCAAACAAATGAAAATTTAGATCAACATTCAATACTTTTAGAAAATGAATCTATTTTATCTTCTTCAAGAATAAGCAATGCAGATGTTTCATACCTAATTTTAAATATGGAAACAGAGAAAAGCCAATTAGAAGAAACTCTTCACCTAAAAAACCAGGAACTGGAAGATATAAAAAGCGATGTCCGAAGCCTTAAAACGGACATAAACAAATTGCAGGAAACTGTTTACTTGTTAACAACTGAAAATATGGAAATGGCCACAAAATTAACCACAGAACAAGAGAATGCAAAACAAACAGAATTTAATCTTAAAAAAACAATTGATGAACTTTATGCACGAATTTCTGAAGTTACGAATGAAAAAATCACATTAGAAAGTGATTTAGCAGCTTTGAATAACCGATTAGAATCTATACAATCTAAAATGTCAATAGTATGTAATGAAGAACAGTTGTTACGATCATATCAAAATAAAATTGATAAATTAACAACAGAAAATATTGAATTATCAACTTTTATTGCAGAGAAAAACAAAGAACTTGAAGACATTAAAGAAAGTAAGTCACTTTTATACGATCACGATTGCATTTACAAGAAGAAGATAGCTAATATTGAAGAAAATAATAAGTATTTGCTAGCTGAAAATAATGAACTTTCTACAGACTTAATAGATAAAATAGAAGAAAACGACATGTTGAAGGAGCAATGTAATATATTAAAAAATAAGATAGAGCAATCATTATTAACAAATGAACATTTTGCTGAAAATGACATCGACCGTGTAAAGACAGAAAATAATATCTTAAAAGCAGAAATTGCAGAATTAAAAACAAAAATGGCAATACTATCCGAAGAAAATACAAAATTTTCTACTAATCTTTTAGAAACTATAGATGATTTTAACTGTTCTCAAAGTGAGAATACTTTACATTTATCACAAATATTTAATAATAGTAGAGACGTTAATGAAAGTAAAAATGAAGTATCACAAGAAGAAACTCATCAAACACTGACAAATAAAGTGGTAGCATTACAGAACAAAATCGATTATTTGACATGTTTGAACAAGAAGCTTAGTGATTTAAAACTAACGTCTTGCAATCAATGCGTGCATTTAAGAAATTTGAACGAAAGTCATAGGATTCTTAAGCTTGAAGCAAAAAATTTGAATCAAAAGCTGGAAGATTTACAACGAAAGTTTGATAACAAGTGTGTGGATACTGAGATTTTGAAATACAAAATGAATCAAGAATCAAGTTCAAGCCTACATGTATCTTCAAATGTTATTTTTGTGGATGAAATGAATGTAAGCTTCATTGAAGAAAGGATTCAGAGTTTGAATGATGAGATACAAACTTTAAAAACTGAGCATGATAAATTTTTAATCTTATACGAAGATAAGTGTGATGAATTAAAACAATTTCAAAGTGATGTGATTACAACTGAATCTAATACAACTGACGCTGCTTCTACATCAAAGAAAATTCCGGACAGAAATGAAAATAGAATAGGACAAATTCAAAATCATATTGACCATATAAGAAATGACATAGATAAGATAAAGAAAAATAGCATGAATTTTACTGCTATGCTTAATGAATTTAAAACTGAGAAGACGAATTTATTGGACCAGATTAATAACTTAAAAGATACTAATGAGGGCTTACAAAAAACAATATTAAATAATGAAAGCACTGCAATAAAGAAAATACAAATTCTTGAAAATGAATTAGCTGATATGAATGCAGAATTTAATCAATTTTCCACGCGCGAAAAAGAATTAGAATCACAAAGACTGATGTTAGAAGTAGAATTAGAGAGTTTAAAACGCGAAGAACAAGATAAGAATTCCTTGATTAATCAATTAAATGAACATATCTTATTTCTGAAAAATGAATTAATTTTAGTTACAAACGAGAAAAATGAATTAATTAATTCAAGTGAATGCAAAAAAGAGTTACAGCGTCTAAAGGAACAATGTGATAAATTAGAAAAAGATAATATACAAAGTAAAGAATTAGAACAACATAATATATCAAAAATCAAAGAATTGGAAGCGTATATAAACAATTTTCAAAAGAATACAGCAAATGAAGATTGTTCCTTTAAGAAATATGAAGAGAAAGTTATTTATTTAAAAAAACTTTTGGAAGAAAAAGAACAAGAAAAATATGAACTCGCACAAAAATTACAGATAGCAGAAACTGAAATAATTGAAATTAAGAACAATGCAGAAATTAGATATAAAAATGAACTTGATTCAGTAGCCCAACAATATCAGCAGCATATTAAAGAATACGACAAAAATATAGAAAAATTAAATGATACATTAAATAAATATATAGACGAAAATTTAAATTTGACACAAGAACTCACTAATCTACGGAATATCCAAGAAAAATTGAATGAAATAATAACAGAAAAAGATTGTTTAATTAATGAACAAAAGGAATTAGTCTATTGCAATGAGAAACTCAATGAAGAATTAAACGAAATTAGAAAATGTATGATTAAAGAACTTAGATCACTTAAATATAATGTAAATTTACCAGAATTCCCAAATAAAACTGTAAATGAAATCTTTGTAATTTTACTACAAACACTTGTGCTTAAGGAGGGAGAAGTAATTAAATCTATGAAAGAAACATACGAAAAGGAAAAGGAAAAAATAGAGGAAGAAAAACAACAGTGCATAGATACAGAGAAACGTACTGTAATATGGGCCAAAGAACTAGAAGTAGAAATTGAAAAACTTCAAACAGATTTAATGGAAAAAGAATGTATCCATAAGGAATATCAAAATAAAATGTATCAATTAGAACATCTTTTAAAAGAAAGTACTTATGAAAACGAAATGTTTAAAGAAAAAATAGTAGCACTAGAAACAGATTTTAATAATTTGCAAATTACATTTGATAAACAATGTAAGATTGACAGTCAACAAGAAGAAGCAATTCTTGTAGCTCAAAAAAAAGAAAAAAAAGTACAGGAAATATTTAAAAACAAAGAAATAGAGTTGCAGTCAAAATTTAATTCAGAAAAAGAAATATACGAGAAGAAAATAGATAATCTAGTTCAAACCATAGAATCTTATAAAATCAAAAATTTGGAATTGAATAATACGATTGAGGGACTTGAAGCAAATGAAAAACAATTAAAAAATATCGTAGAAGCGAATTCGATTGAAATAAAAAAAAACACTCAAAATGTAGAAAAAATAAATACAGAACTTGAACAAGTTACACAGGCTTATAATGAAGTGAATCAAGCGATTGAACAAAAGAATTCGCATATCGAAGAAATCACGACTATTTTAAAAAATAAATGCGATATGTTATCTGAATATAAAATGAAACTGGAGACAATTACACCTGAATATGAAATGCTAAAGGAACATGTTAAAAGTCAAAAATTAACTATAGAACAATGTAAAGAAGAAATAGAAATACTGAAAAAAGAAAGAGAAAAACAGCTGGAAATTATCAAAGATAAATTAAATTCAGAAGAAATAAAAAATTCTGGCCTGAGTAAGCAGTTAAATGAATTGAATAATAAAAATGTAGTTTTAATAGATGAATTAAATACTTTGAAAGAAAAATATGAAAAACTTCGAGAAGAAAATGCAAGACTAGAGAGAAGAATTAGAAACAGTACAAGCAAGATTAAAGCAGAAGCGGAAATAGAAGAATTAAAAGAATTAAATAAAAGACTGCAAAATAATTTAGAGGGTGCAAGCAATCGTGTAAAAGAATTACAAGAAATTAGAAATCAGACTTTAAAAGATTTGGTTGATATACAAAGTAAATACGAACTTCTATTGCAAGAAAATGATGAATTGAAGAAAACAGTCTTGTTATATAAGTCGAAATATTCAACTTCAAGTTTATTAATGGACGAAGGAAAATACGATGTACTTCTTCTAGAAAAGAATAAGATTGCATTAGAGTTAGAAGATAAAAAAATAATATTGAATCGAAAGAATAAAGAAGTTGAAGAATACGTCAGTCAAATCCAACAACTGACTGAAAAAAATAAGGAACTGGATAATGAAGTAGAAGAATATGCAGAAATAATTCGTCAACGAGATGCTGAAATTTCAAAATTAGAAGATAAGTTGTATTTCCATTTATCAGAAAATATGGTTGTTAAAGAGATAGAGGACAAATTAAAAAATCTTAAGGAAGAAAATGAAGAACTTCATGATCAGATAGAAGCATTTAAAATGAGATTGCAAATGGACGTAGAGGACGATGTTAAACTTCAAAATGAAAGTATTATTCGTATCTTAAAAAAGGAAAATTCAGAATTACAAGCTAAACTAAATTCTTATAAAAAAGAAATAGATGGTACGGAATTTGAGGAAATACATACGAATCAATCACAAAATTTGGATAAGAGTTTAAAGAATAAGTTAGAAGAGTCGAGTAATCGTGTTATGGAACTTGAAGAAGAAAGGAATAGGATAATAAAAGAACTAGAAACTCATAAATTATTATTGAATCAGAAAGATAAAGAAATTAAAGAATATATAAACAAAGTACAAGACTTAACAATGAAAAATAAAGACCTTAATAATGCGGAAACCATACGTAAATGCAATGCAACACTTGATGAAGAAAGTGTACTTAAAAGTAGTACAAAAAAACAAGATAGAACTGCAACATTTGATAAAATGTTTTGTGAATACGAAAATAAATATGAACAATTGAAAAAAAAGATTCATGAATTAGAATTGCAGTTAGTATTGAAAAATGGAAAAATTGCAACATTAGAAGTACAAATTCAGAGTGAAAATTTCCCGTATCAAAGAAAATGTAAAGAATTAGAAGAACTTGTACTTGTGTTTCGTAATAAGGTATATGATATAGCATAAATATTAATGAAAATTGCCTTCGAGTGTATATCTATTCTAATGATATAATGTACACTATATATAGTATATTTTCTGGTTTTGCAAAATATAGTTACAGTGCAGCCGAAACGTCAGCTATAATTTTCATTGGATATGACTTACACTCGGAAGCTTCAAATTATAATAATTATTATAAATATTTAATTTTATATATAGAATGCAGAATTAAACAATGAAGTAAGGCAATTACAAAAATGTTTAAATGATGTTAATGCGTGGGAATGTGATATCTGTAGACGATGGCGTGTTAATAGAAAAGACCAAGGTTGTCAAACAATACCCAATGATTTACTGCGCTTTTGCAGCACTAACAGTGGAGTTGTTGAAGTAAGTAAAGATATTAATGTATACTAATTTTTAATGACTTTACAGTATTTATATATGAGATTGTAATGTTCATACAGGATCATGTGAAAATTCAAAAATTAGAAAAAGAGAAGACGCTAATGAAAAACTTATGTCGATCTCGATCTCGGCAAATAAAGGAATTACAAGACCGGATAAAAGAATTAGAAGCACACAGTTCATTTGTTTTGAAACCGAATGAATTCCTGCAAGATAGATGTAATCAATAGGATAGTCATAAGATTTATTTAAGCATTTAGATATAGCAAAAAATTAGAAGTCATAAAATACTATTTTATTATTACTAAAATACTATTTATATAAATACTAATTTATATATGTGATACTGTGCAATCGCGTATTTTATTTAATCAGTAAAATTATAACTTCATAATTCCTGTACTATATATTTATATATTTGTTAAGATTGTAAATAATCGCAATCCAATTAAAAATGATGTATATTTTCAAATTTGTAATTCATGATTTTATTAAGAAATAACTGATTTTTTTGATAATAAAATTAAAAGGAAATTAAATATTTTTAGAATTTTATTATATAAAATTAGACTTATTAAATAATCTACTCCATACATAAAAAATTATATTACATTATATACTTGTCCTTAATTGTTATAATTTCCAGTATTGATCATGATTTATCAAGTTTTTGTTTTTTTACTTTACGTTTAGATATACTCCTAGATCTTTTCTCACCAACTTTTCTTTCAAATAAATCTAAATCAAACAAAAATAAATATAAATTAAAGATTAATTAATTAGTTAATTAATTGAGTCATTTTGACCGCATGAAAGACTAAAATTACCTTTATCAGGCTCTTCTCCAATTTCATCACGATAATATTGTATATCATCATCTTCTACATTATTTTCCATAACTGATTCTTTTGCAATTTTTTGTAATAATATTTCATTTTCTTTTTTCTTTTGCATTCCTTTTAAAGATTTTTCTTTATGTTCTTGTTTTTGTAATTCCTTTTTCTTTTTGTTTTCTTCTTGTATTTTCTTTCTTTTTTCCTTCAATTTCTTTTTTGCTTCTTGTTTTTTCTTTATTAATTGTTTTTCTTCTTCAGATTTATGGATATATTCGTGGAAAAGCACTTCACCATCTAGAATTCCATCTTCGACTTTTATTAACTAAAAATTTTAAAGAAGAATGTTAATTTCCAATAGTTACCTCTAAAATTTAAAAAAAAAAATTAATTATTTGTTACCTCTATTGTTAATCTAGGACCCAATTCAAAGAGCTTGATTGCACTTTTACTATTTGCATGATTACCACGTGAAGATAATGTTTGTGGTAATGTAATATGACTTGAAGGATCATCTTCAGCTTCACTTTCAGAGATTGTTCCTTTTGTTAAAAAATCAGAGAAATCTTCACATTTAGACAAGTTTGGAATCTTGGCTTGAATTAATTTTTTAACGCCTTTCGATACATCAATAGGTACTACTTTAATAGCATAATGCCTGAGATCAATTGTTTTTGATATAGGATTATAATTTAAGCTCAGACATCTACGAATTGTACTTAAATTAACCTACAAAAGTATTAAAAAATGATTGAATAAATGAAAAACTATAATTTAACATATAATCTAGAATTACTCTGTAAAAAAACTTACCGAAGTCAGATTTATTGTTGGAAACATATTTTGAAACATAGAAGCAATAAGCTTCAGTTGCATACCTTCTCCGCTAAAATTATTTAAGATTACTAATGGAGAATTTTTAAATAATTCTTCATATACCATTTGCTTTTTTAATAAAGATATCACATCACGTGATAAGGAAAAACTATGTATTTTAAAAGTGAGTGTTGGTCCTCTTGGTAATCTATTACAAATTTATTTTTTAATTAATGATATTTGTAATGATTAATATTTAAACAATATAATCAAATTTGATACCTGCACAGTTTAAAATACATTCCTTGTTCTGTTCTTGTAAATATACACATGTGTGTAATATGAAATACACTAGCTATTGATATAAAATCTTTAATTCTATTCTTTTTCCTTTCTTTTAAAGACATTGCCGTAAAAGGTTCCATAATTTTACGAAAGTCTTTAGTAAGTTCAACAATATGTTCTCCAGGTAATCCACGATGAATAACAAAAGAATGAGGTGCTTTTATTACATCTGGATTTTCTTCTGAATTAATTGATTTATTTTTCTTCACACAACGACCCTATATAATATTTATGTTAAAGTTAAGTAAAGAATTATTTTTAGAGTATATTATATTCTAAATTATATCGTACGTTATTAAAAAACATATTTATGTATTCTAATCTATTAATATTGAATTTACAATTTATTTATATTGTATTATTTGAATACATATATTATTATTAATTGCATATATTAAAAATTATTAACCAAAATTTTATTAATTTGCATATATTAAAAATTATTAACCAAAATTATTAATTGAAATAAAAAAATTACCTTTCTACGACGTCCCATAATTACTTCTTATATTGAGGTTAGAATTTTCATCACGCGTATACAACATACCGTTGTGAAGTTATCACTAGCAGAAAGGTTAAGCACGACACGAGGACACAATGTTTCATACATCACTAAATAAAAAAGTACTATAATTTTCTTATTATTTTATTACTTTTACTCAATTTCATTAATAACAATTTATTAATTGAATATTAAAAATGTAAGTTGTTTATATATATTAAATTGAGATTAATTATAAATATTTTAATTTTGCTTTTACTAATGTATACAAAACTAGGTACATATTTGTAGATAATATGAAAAAAAACATGCGTTTTCCATGTGTAATTGTGTCTCTGACTAAACAATCAATTCAATATTAATGTACATTTAATAATATAAGTTTTTTATAACTTGTTAATGAATGTTTAAGTAGATATAGGATATATCTATATTAGACATAAAAATTTTTACACAAATTCATATTTTTATGAATACAATTAAAGAATTAGAATTTGAATTAGAAATAGAGATTTGTTTTATCTATTAAGAATTATGAGTATTTTATTTTATTTATAGTGAAGTATAGTAGAGTTTTGTTAAATTCTCTTCTTAAACTTGACTTTATCTATAGCATGTAAAATATTTATTCGATTTATAGAAGTTATTTATTATACAAGTTCTTTTTCTTTATTTTCTTCTCTTCATCTGTCTTACGTTTTATTGTTTTCAAGTTATTAAAGTTTAAAACTATGTACAGAGTACAATAAGAGATCGCGAAACCATCCGACTTCCCTTCTCATTCTATTAAGAATCCTGGAAATGACTACGGTTGTTCACCGCGTGGAAGGATTCATTGTTTGAAAGCGCGGGAACTTCGGTGTGACTTGTTAAGCGAAGAAAACTCTTCTCACGGTGCAAAGTTCACGGCCAGCGCGTCGATCTTTATCTACGTAGCCATGTCCGGGGACCCCTCGAGTCGTTACACGCTAAAATTACGTCTCCAATAATGAGGACGTAAAGTCTTCGAATAATCTCGGTACCACGTCCTTGTATTTCTTACCTTGCTATTTTCTCAACGCTAAAACATTCGTTATCGATCTTGCATCTTTTATTTATAATATAACGTAACATTAACTATATACATTATATTGGAAAACAAACTACCGTAAGATTTTCATTTATATTCTATCACTCATATCTGAATTTTATGTGAAGAAACATATTGCATAATTTGCTTTCCTAATATTGTACGGATATATTTATAAGTATTTTTTTTATTTTTTTCGTTCTATTTCACTCTTGATTCCATAAATAATATTGATTATAGGAATCTTATAATAAATTAAGATAATAATTTCAAGTATAAGGATAATTAAAATAGATATTTTAGATACGAGAACTACTAGATACATTGAATCATCGTAGAAGGCGTTTACTTTTTATTCTTCAAAGAGAGGCTTTTTTCATTATAATTCCAGCTTGAACCTATAGTAGTTTTGATTGTGGTGATTCGTCAACGGCAACGCAGACAATAGTCGCGGTTGCACCGGCTGTGTCGAGGTAACGTCTACCATATGCCAAGCTGAAAACCGGCCATGATTTTTGCTAGCATCACTGCCGTAAGAAAATCGAAAAACAGAATGCAACCTCGTTCTTTTGCTATCTAATAGATGTCATACTTATGCCGGTAAAACTTCGTTTTAAGATACATACCTTCTTAAAAATCTTTTTTATATTTTCTTTGGTGCGCTAAGCATGGAAATTTAAATACATATAACTTATAGCTTTTGAATCAATTGATCACTAGATTCGAAACTCAAAAAAATTATAGTTTGTCTTTAATCATTAGGTAATACTGCGTATTAAAAAAATGCAAAAGAAGTTTTATAAAAGTGTAAGTTATATGTATTTCTTTGAAGATGTATCAACAAACGCGTCTTATAGTTTCATGTCTATTGTCTATTACTTATCCAATGATTGGAAAACTGCAAATAGGATGAAGATATACAAAGTATAACAGAATGAATAAAAACATGTATTTCTATATTTCAAGCGGAACAATCCACGTTGATTTAAGACACATCGTGATATTTATAATCTTTTATTTTATAATATTTGTTCAAACATAAAATTCGTATACAAGTCACAACAAACATATTATTTTGTTCTTTTTACTACGTCATTAGATAATAACTAAAAATG
>CAJDYZ010007020.1:151102-163032 GCA_903986555.1 Heterotrigona itama
GAAGGAAAACGGGATCGGAAGGTCGAAGCTCGAAGAAGCAGAGTCGTTCTTTCTCTCTTGGCTCTCTCGTCTTTCGTTAAGATCGTTCCACCATTCTCCTTAGGTTATGTTCCTTCTCACAGCGAGGCTCAACTCGACTCGGCTCGACTCGTCCGTCCCTTTCTGCCCTCTCTTTTCTCCTTTTCCATTGCTCGTTTTTGATCGAGCTCGCTGAACGCATACGGATCCCGCGGGCAGGAGCGGTGCGCGATGCCTTCTTCGTCGGCCCGCTCCGGCTCACGGTGTCCGGTAGGTGGGTGTGTAGGACATAGCGGACTTGTGCAGTCAAGGACACGTTCCGCTTGCTCACACAATCATGTTTCGCGTTCGCCGTCTAGCGACCAATACTCTCTCGCGATTGTGGTCGCGTGCATGCGCGCGCGTACGAGCGTGGTACATCCATTTCGCGCCGATGACAATGGCAGCGGTGACGACGGCGACGGTTACGACAATGGTCGAAGAAAAGTCGAATAGAACGACAACACGTGTTTTCTGCAATATTGGAGACCCGGGACTTTGAACTCGGCGTCGCACGCGCGTCCTGTAATTAGTTTACTCACGTTATCATTGCCGAGTCGGTACGGCAGAAGACGTACGTGATTTTCATTCGAACGACACGATCCTTATCTCGGAATTAAACATCGGCGCTTTTGTTAATGAAGCAACTGAGATGAGATCGAGACGAACAGGATGTAGCTTCCTTCTTAATATAGCTGCGTCTTCGACTGCACACGGCCGTAGTCGACGAATAATTATCGCTTGCTCGACCAGAATTATTCCCATCTTTCTCTGTTCCGAGTTGGTTTCGCGTGCAACCAGAGGAGATAGTTATTCCTTGATATTCGTGTTGTCCCTCGAGAACGCGAGCTCGTTGATTCGCACGAAGATTGCTACGTTCCTCATACGCGGCGGTATGTCTCTGGCTAGCCGTTCAATCCCACAGCACCGACCACTTGGAAGTCATCGAAAACGTTCGCGAAATTACCGGCAATCCATGCTCGTTGCTAATCGCACATGATACAAAATATCTTATTGTTTCGGTTCTCTACAATTTCATGAAATAAACGGCCAAGCCGTATCGAATCGCTGGCAAATTACAAGGCACTTTAAGCTCGAGCCCATCGTTATCATCATCCTGCTATCAACTTAATATTCGCACTCGTGCTTTCGCGAGCTTACGTTCACGTGTGAGGTCTCTCTTTGACCATCTCTCGTTAATATGAAATTCAATCGAAACTTTTGTCAGTAACGGCATCACATTTGATTTTGTGCATTGCAGTAATATCGTAAAATTGTAGCTGCTGATTTTAAACCAACGTGGATTTTATTTTATTAGAAATCGACGAGAGTTGAAACGACGCGATTATAGATGGAGTCGTATAGATGGAGAATTGTTGAAACTGAAATGATTTTTGATTTTAAGTAGATAGATACATTTTTTCTTGTTAGAAATTAGAGAGAATTAGAATTGGCATTTTGGTTGAATATTAATGTACGTGCAACATTAAATATAGGATGTTACGGTTGAATATTTCATTGCATTTCAAGCGTGAAAACAGCCCTACGGTACGCTTCGGTACCGCTCGTACCGCAAAGTTGCCGCCAAAGATGGCAGTCATACTCAAGGACACATTTATCCTTTATCCTGTTAGCGAGCAGGAATGTCCAGTTCTCGTTGTAAGATTCTCAACTGGCCAGTTCGAACTTCTCGATCCATTAAATGACACACTGTAAAAATGTAAGATTCGGGTCATTTCATCGAACATTATTAATTCATAGATATTTTTCTCACTCTCTATGATGCAAACTGACAAATTCAACAAAATATAAATTCGGTTATAAAATTAATTCAATTAGTAGATCACGGGTTTTCATGCGAATTCGTATTTGCGAGAATATAGTTAAAAAAATAAAACCTCGGTAGAAAATTATTTTACGTACTAAATATTATTGAGAGCACATCGCATTGTGGATACAATCTGTGCAGTTTTGCACTTTGAAATTTTCTGAATAAATTTTCTTTACAGTCTATTAATTAGATAATATTTCGATTACTCGTTTTGTATGCGTGTATGTGATAGCATTGTGCAGATACCTACTTATGGGATACTGCTCGTAATTAACATGCGTGTTATTAACAGACGATTGTTGTTGCGATCATAAAAACAGGTTCGTCAGAATGAAATAATTTTTGATTAATTTTTAAATGTTTTACATCTTGTGACATCCTATATTTAATGTTACACGTCAGTAGTGTATCTCGAAAGATAATAATTAGATATCCGTATTTTATATTTTTTCATATTACACGCTAATAAAATTGTATGCAGTTTTGCAGTTTTTAATTTTCTGCAGATGTATAAAACTCCGCGGTCTAGTAATGATTATGAGAGGGATAATAGTGTAAGAGGAGGGAGGAAAAGTAAATTCTCGCGGAGAATCGAATGATGATTGATCCCGACGATTACGATGTCTTGCGAAAACGTCGTGCGAATAGGATCTGTCGAAGGAAAGACAGAAGAAACCGGTAGAGATACGTCGTGGGAGAGACAGATAGAAAGAAATAGAGACAGAGGATGAGTAGCGAAGAAAGAACGAAAGGGGAAAGGATGAAGAGAAGAACGAAGGAGACAGAGGAAGTGAAGTGAATTAGCGAAGGTGTACGACCGAAAAGGAGGCCACGATCGTTCGAGTAAACAAGTGCCTTGGCCGCTCGACCAGTTCTACCTTTCTCATCTTGTTCCGACGTTCTGTCGCCATGGCCTTTAACGTACATAGAGTCGCGATCCTCGTCGTCCAAAAGAACTCGAGTCATAAACTTGCGCCAATTTTTACCGGCCGATCTTTCGTCAGCCTGTTTGCCGAGGGTAGTTATTATACATTCTCGTCTCTTCAACAACGAAACTTTATACAAATTTAAACGTGTCATCAAATATAGTACAAGTACGGTAAATGTCATCCCACGTAATTCATTTAATAATATTTATTTATTATTAATATAAATAATATATAAAAAGCTCGGAACATGTATTTTTTTTTTTTTTTAATAGAATACTAGAAACGCAGGAAATCTCAACGATTCATTCTGAATTCTCCGTTATTTTATTACATTGTTAAAGAATGATTATTACATAATATTATACATAACTGTATCGACTGAGGTTACATTCAAAGTTACACCTATGTATTGAAGTACAATGTACAAGTTTATTTAATATCATGTCATCCATCGTTGCATTATAGACTAATTATAGACGACAAGTCTAAAATGGGATCGCATCGGTGATTTTATATCGTTCACAATCTCGATAAAAAAAAAAAAGTGTCTTGCAGATTTACATAGAAATATACATAGATTGACTCGTAGGAGCATAATCTCGCGATTTTTGTGTTCACTTTACGTAAACAAGATCTTTATCTTTCCTTTTTTTTCCATTCTTCCTCGCTTTTATAATTTTTCCTCCGCTTCTATCGGTTTTTCTCTCTGGTTTTTCTGTCTGGTGTCTTCAAGATCAAGGTCTCGCATGATTGCTGCATAGGAAAACAATCTAGGTTAGCTGCGGCGCGTGCATTCGACGTACATTGCCATAAGGCCGATCGCATGGAAATGTTAATGTCGTGCCTTTAGTAATCGACATCTGGAGTAACGTTTGAACGTCAATGTTCTATCTAACTCTCGACAGTTCTATTTAAACAATTCCTCTCAATAACAATCATTTCTATATATTTCTATATAGAATAAATTAACTAAGAAAAGAACTATTGATTTTACTGGAATATCAGTATATATATATATATATATATACTGGTTTCATTTATTGAAAAATTCTAACTTTTCCAATTCAAATTCTAATTCAAATTGTTCTTCGTTTAGTGTTTTACATTATACGGTAGGAGACAATAGATCTGTCATAAAATGATAAACATTAAATATCAATATAAGACCTTCATTTCACTTTTCAAGAAAACTTATAGAAATGTATAGATGAGAGGTCGTTCCAGGTAAAGTTTCTTAAAATTAGTCTCATTATTCACTAGAGACTTGTTTTCATTTTAGAGATTTACTGTCCAAAAGATGCAATAGTCAATAGACAAAGAGTACGTAATTGATTGACTTTACTAATACCTCACACAGAAGAGTGAACGTGTTGTGCACGCGGTTCTAATTCGATGACAGTCTAGGTGGGGACACGTGTAAATAGACACGCGTATGAAGAGCAGTTCGGATGGATAAATCGAGCGGAGCGATGCATGTGAGTCAGTAAGGCATTTGCTCCGCGTGCCACACCCCGAAATGCATTTCGCATTCCGTACCGCGCCGCAATAGCGAACACGAAGCATGCATTCCTCGAAGACCCGCGCCGGCTTTCGCTGCAAGGTGAAACACTTCCGTCTGATAGCGACGTCGACATTAGTCTTCCTCTCTGGAACACGTTACTCTGCCTGCGCAAATTAGCCATTCATCGCTTCCTTTATCTGACAGAACATTGTCCGTAAGAAGCAATTAAATGCGGGGAAATAAAAGGCAGGGCAGTTGCGTTTTAACGCAACCTTGTTGGACCGCGCGTCTTCAATCTTTTATTTATCCTGCAGTGAGTCACTGCTGCTTGCTTCTGCCTTCCTCGTTTCCAGACGATCAAAGTTCTGGCGCGAAGTTGCTATACGTAGCAAAAGGTTCGCGCTTGGTATCGCAACGACGGCGAACGGTGATCTTGATCGTGAGTACGTGCAGTTGGACGCTCACTCACGTACTCTTCCAGCTATACAGGGTGCTCGAGAAATTCGTTGTTGAACTACTAATTATTAAAATATTCGTTTTCAATAAACATCTCTATTGCGTTCTATCAGAAGTAGATTTACGTTTCCCTGGAGAAGTAGCTTCTTTAAAGTTTCAACTCTCCAAAGACAACATGGAGGGTGAAATTCTACTCTTCAAGTAAATCTTTATTTTTAGCGAAAAGTCTTCTCACGATTTTACTCAAAAATTGATCGTAAACATTTCATCGAGCAATGGAAAATTTTATATTTCTCTTCAAAAGCTTGAAAACGTGAACGCGTGTGGTGTTTACTCGAAGAAAGTTAATATGATCTAACCTACGTCGATGAAAATTGAATTTCTTAAATAATGAAGCGTTACGAATCGCGAATCATTTCGACGTGGAACGTACATGAGTCACGTAACCTAGTGAGATGTTCTTCGTATTGTAGTAATCGTACTATAATATCGGGAAGATTTGAGTAATACGAACTCGAACACCTTGTGTATGAACGCGTGTAACTGTTGGTGTCACACACGGAGAAAACGGTCAAGGCCATCGTACATATAGATGCTCCGCGGACAGAGCACTAGAAAGCAGCAGCAGCAGTAGTGACCAGTGCGTTTTCCAATCTCCTTAGCTAAACTCGACCTTCGCGAGTTGGCTTTAGTCGAGGAGACGAGTGTGTCTCCTAATGGAAACGATCTCTGCCGGGGGTGTTGTAGGGAAAAAACGCGCGCACTCATCCCTAGTCGGTCAGGTTACGTTGAGTTACGGTAAATTCACTCGTCGTTGGACAAATTTGATTCGCCAAATCTGTTTGATAATTATATCACTTACATTAACATATGTATTTGCTAATTAATTTTGGAATAGTGATTGTCAGGCTTGATTTTCATTTCCTTCGCGAAGAAATTAGTAATTAGCTGTTATTCATTCGTGATCAATATTTGTGAAACAGTTATTAGTAATGGGAACTTTAAGTTCGTTTTTTTTCTTACGTGTGTAGATTGAGCTTCTAGATTTCAATTTGTAGCATTATAATGATCAATACGTGATTCAATCCCTGTCACATCCGAATTTTTTCTTTACTCTGTGAAAGAAATTGTATTTTATTAGTTATAAATAGCAGAAATGTAGATTTTTTAATAAATATAGAATATTAATTGTAAGATTTAAAATCAGTTATATTTAATATACAGATAATTATTATATTAACTTATTCAAATACAATGTCACATGTATACTTTGCTGGATATAAAAAGATTCAAATTTATTTAAAAATTTCAGATTTAAGAAATTCAAATTTAACTAA
This sequence comes from Heterotrigona itama, assembly GCA_903986555.1. NCBI lineage: Eukaryota > Metazoa > Arthropoda > Insecta > Hymenoptera > Apidae > Heterotrigona > Heterotrigona itama. The sequence continues at coordinate 157,214 of CAJDYZ010007020.1, forward strand.
AATCGAGGAATTAAAGGATAAGTAGTATATTTGTCAGTAAAGTGCAATTGCAACACAGCTTGATTGATGGGAATTTTTTTTAAACTGCTTTTTAAGTCCGCTGTTTAACAAAACAGCTGTTTAAGTCCGTTTATTAGGAAAAAAAGAATTATATTTCTTTAGTTTATTTATTAGTGTCAGATTGTTGAGGGTTTCGAGCTAACAAGGAAATCGGGGATCAATGCAAATAAATTGCACGCTCGTATTTTATCAGGCTCGGACAGCGACTGTTAAAATTCAGGGGACAAGTACCATTGAGAATAGATTATCTGGAATGATTGCAAACGTAGGTAAACTAAAAGAAAAGGAATATCGAACTCTTGGTAGAATTTGGTCTTGCTCGTCGCAATTTCTGCTTTTTTAAACCATTCTGTCGACCTATCGATTGCTGGAAAATATTATTTAGTGACGACGTTTAGTGTTGCCAAATTATATGTAATCAGGTCACAAATAACGTGGCATGTTCTTGTTCAACGATTCAAGTTGTTTGTCAAAGAAGAGCAATTATTGGGAAGAAACAAAGGTTTCCTTTCTTTTGAATTTCTGTCTTTTTAAAGCTCTGCAAATTGGACGAGAAAGAAAAACTCTAATTTTATTACTTTATTTCGTCGATAAAGAAGCGAGAAAGAGGAATGATCTAGCGATTACAGTGTCAATAATTTGATCTTCATTTTGAACACAGTCGTGTTAAACGCAAGATGTAAATTCTAAAGTTCCTTAGAACCATTGTTTTCCAGCGTAAATCGCTAATTTACGAACCTTCGTCGAGTATGTTACACCAATTAGACATCGTAAAACTTAAAGTCCATTGTCAGTCGCATTTATATCCATTGATATCCCCGAAAATCGTAAAAGAAATTTTGAAATTCTACTAGAACCATCGTTTACGTTTAAAGTCCATTTCCCAAGAATTTCGCGTGTAGAGCGATCGAGGACATAAACGCGACGATGCGTGGCCCCAGCGTGAAGAACCGCGAAGCGCAAAAGTTCTTCGTGGAATCGCTTCGTGCTCCACGCGCGACGAACGATTCGTTCTTTAAAACATTAGCTCCGACATTAATCTTGTCAAAACCTTGTCAGGAGAGGTGCGATTAAGGTTGAAGTCACGAACAAATAGAAGTAGATTCGAAGAATGAAAAGATTCGAGAGGAGAGAATTGTTGATGGTAGACGAGAAGAGAGGAAAGTATGGAATGGAAAGGCAGTCGGTCAGAAATATCGGCAAGGAGAGGTAATGAGCCGCGGCGAAGCCCTTGCAGACTCGGCAGAAAACCCGAGTCTTTGGAGGCAGGCGAAGGTGAGCTTGCAGTGCAGGGCCAACCGAGCCGAGCCAAGACGAGGCGAAGCGAACCGAACGAACCGAACGAACCGAGCGAAGCGACGTGGATACAAGAGCGTTGTTAGGTCATTGACTGCCGGTGGCCACCGATCCGCGAGCATCCAAGGACAGCCGCTCCGACGCCTCGCGATCTCATCTCTCTCTCTCTCTCTCTCTCTCTTCTTCTCTTCTCTTTTTCTCTCTTTCTCTACTACCTTCTTTCCCATCCTCTCTTTCTCTCTCTTTCCCCCGCTTTCGATCCTTATTCCTCGTTCTTCTCGTTGTTTCTGTCCCTCCAGAAAAAGCCTACTGACAAGAGTTATTTCAGGGACAGCTTCATTAATCGGCTTTGGCAGTTTATCATTTTAGAGCTGTCTGAGGTGTAGCGTTTGCGAGTATGGTAACGTGTGTGAGTGACGCGAAGATTATTCGAAAATATATATCGAGAATCCTGGCAGAAGTTTGAAATGTAGCTGTATAACTTTTAATGGGTCGACATTAGGGTGTTTTGAGCTATTTGTAAAACCTTGTATGTCGTTGTGACGAATGAAATATCTGAATATCTTGTTCGAAATGCAGTAGAGTTTCTCTATTTTTGAATGTTTTAATACTTGAGTCTGAGAATTATACCTATTACCAGACTGGAATGTCTGCTGTAAATCTTCTAGTCACTAGCAAACTCTCTGCTCTAACATAATATTCGAACATTAAGAGTATTCAAAAAATAGAGATTTACGTAAAGAAATCTTTACTGTTTTCCTACATATTTCAACTAATCAGAATAAATTAGTTCAAAAGTTAATCAATCTTCTATTGAAAATGACTTGTACAGATATATTTTTCTTACCAAAACTTTTAGTCGATGGAACATTTTAATTATAGTATTCTAATAATTATATTATAACGATGATTTCTAAGTCAAGAATTTATATGAAAACTGTACAAGAAGAACACAAGTTACATTTCCTCAGTTTTGAAATTCAGTACGTCATCAATCAACTTTATATTATCAAAATTGTCTGTGTGTTTCATTTTGCAGCTGAACACAATACTACTATTTTCAAATTTCAAACTAAAATTGAAAATTTCAAACTAACTAAAATAAAAAAAAAAAAAATCAATAAAAATGTACTTATTATTTAGTTTATCTTACGTGATATTCACATGTTTGATTCGTCAGAACGACAGAATACACACCCACTAAATCATAGTTTTACGTATTGCGGTAAAAATGATCATCATAGGAATGCTTCGTAAGTGTAGATGAAAATATTCATACGATTAAGGATGAAGGAAGAGTTTAGTTCCACTGTGTTTTGCGAGAACAAGAAATTCAGACGTCGCGAGCAATTCCTTTGCTACATGCGTAGCTTTCTTCAACACGAAATCATTTCGAAAGAGGAAAAAAAAAAGCCTGTCCTGACGGCGCGCACCGAGCGAGCGTCAGCTGACTGAACTGCAAACTAACTGTTTACCAAGTATACTTCCTTACATGAACTTTTTTCCCCATATTGACGTGTTGAAAGTTCACATTGACGTGCGTGCTTGGAACGAAAAAAGGCAAGAAAATGATTTATAAAATGACTTCTATTAACTCTGAAAAAAATAAACAGCGTTGAATGTAGCAATGTGTAAAATCGCGTGTAAAACGTAGAGACTATCGTGGCTACGAAGTACAAACAGCTCCTCCGTATCGACTCGATGTTCTGCGACTAATTTCGAATGGAGAATGAGAAATGTCAACAGAGGCATGTCCCTGAATGTGTACACTGTAATTTGCAAAAGCAACATGTGCCTCGACGTGTATCGAAAAGAATGGACGAAACGTAAACGCGAATGCGTTTGCACAATACATTCGGGTCATGGGAAGAAGACCAATACAGAGGAATACGCGGGGATTTCGTGGCTGCCATTCGTTCGTGCCTCACGCATTTCCGTTTTCATGTTTTTTCGTATCGTCCGCGCTTTTTCTTTTTTCTTTCTTTTTTTTTTTTTTTTTTTCTTTTTATCATTCATTACGAAGCTCGGTCCGCGCCACGTGGAAGAACGAATCGTGACGAACGAATGTCGTTCTTTAACCAGGAAGTCCATTGAAATCTAAGAAAATTGAACGGTACCTGCCCCCGGTAATAACAATTCCGATAACCTGGTGATTTTACGTGTATTTGTCTAACTAGTGCCGGCTTAGAGACAACTGGGAAAAGAATAGAAGAATTTAGGATGGTGATCATTCTTGCAAGTCGAGGCGTTGTGTCTGGATTCTTTTGTTTTCTTTTTTTCTTTTTTTTTTCTTCGTCATCGCTCGACTTCTCGTGGCTAATCAATTCGTTTTTTTTCGAAAACATGGCTTTCGCGCCATGTGCGTTGCTCTTTCGATGGAGAGGAAAATCTGGGACGCCATAAGAACGCTCGTTCACGCCAGAAATTGCTTGAAAGGGGTTTCGCTCGTAGGTATTTACAGGGTCGAGAAAGAGGGATCGTGAATATTGAATGGGTCCGTTTTCTGTGAATCGTTCAGCCAAGTTTTCAATAGGACCGTGACGTACCGACGTGTATGAGAACCAGATCAGTTTCGTGAGAAAGAAAAATCTTCTCTGACAGATCTTTCTCTACGAGCCATCGTCAAAACACAACAGCTTTTCTCTTTCGAAATGACAATAAGTAACTGCATTTAAATAAGATTGGGAGGCAACCATTGTTCCTGATTGTGAGTTGGAGTCGAATATCCTAAAATTTTTTATTGAATTATGACATTCGAATTAAGATGGTCACTAAATGACTCAGAATGATTACTCGAATTCCTAGAGAATCATATTTAGTAAATTATTGGTCAAACACAAGTTAATTAGAAACCATTCAGTCTTATTAGGCTTTCCTTTCAGACTTTTTAATTCGTTAAATCCTTATTTGACGCGTACGTTCTCGATACTCGCTAATTCTTGATTCAAAGAAGCTAATCATCGACATATTGTAGCCCAAGATCTCTCAAAACTTGATCTCTCGTTGGGCGAACGATTTGAGCTAGTTTTCATTCGATGAGTCTAATGACCAACTTGCCAAGCGAACGACGCTGTTTCTCGATGGTCGTGATAAAGCCAAGTCGAAAAGTTACAGGGTAATTCAGTGAAATTACGTCACATTCTGGTACAAGAAGGTACTTTCCAGGAATTTATAACGGAACTTGATTTCGTCATTCAGGATTCCGTGGTCGGCCGTGCGCGTTAAGAGTTTATTTTTAGAAACGCGGCTACGATCATCTTGCCGTGGACATTGGCCAGCACAGGTGGATCCTCTTCACGCTTCACCGCGTGAATCGAGCGATTCCCTGTTTCGCGAAAAACTGCCGAGTAATTAAACGTTTTTCGCGCGCGTAACGTAAATTAAACCTTCCGTCTGCTGTTGTAAGTCCGCTGGTTTTTAATGTGGCGATGTTCGTGAAATAAATTTGAAAAGAGGAGAGTTGATGCTTCACGGATTAAGAGAGAATAATTTGCAAACGACTTCCACATGAAAAAGCGTTTATTACTCGTGGCGTTGTCGGCTGTTAATCGGCCGCTTAATGAAAGCTTAACGAAAGATGATGAATGGTAATCGAGGATAATTGCGAAATTCAGATTGCATATTGTTTAAAAGATGTAGGTAATTTATTCTACGCTGTTATAACTGAATCGCTCAATTAATGCAAATATTCTATATGGACGGCCACAAAAAAAGAAAAGTTGAACGAACAATTAGCGTGTAAAATAAAAACATACATTAAGATAGAAATTTTGAAAGAAAACGAACAAATTTATATAACAGGTTCTTCTTTGCAGACGAAAGTTTCGTTCATTTTGCATTACGATTCGATCTGCTTTCCCAAATTTCTCGAAGTTTACCTCCTCACAGGTAACTTAGTATACTTTCGAATAAAGAACATAATTGTGAGCCAATAAACACAAGTTTTTTTTTTTTAGCACTGTTAATATCAGAATATACAAAAATAAACATAACAGAAACATTTTTAATACTGATAAATACATCTTACGTATAGAAAAGCAGGAACATGTTTCGTCAAGTCAAAGTCGATAAAATTTTTTCCACACTATAAAATCGTTAAACATGTTTTAAAACACGTTTCATGCGCTACTGTGTAAAACCGTGATTTACTCAAAAACCTATAGTTATTGATCCAGTTGATGTGTTCTTGGCTATATACATGCAAATTTCCTGGCGCCTTTTCGTGGGCGAGTTCTAGATCGATCGCGGACCCTTTTTTTCACCGTATCGGTCGATCGATTGACGAGAACGCTTTCCCACAAGGTGTTCCCGCGGGATATGGAAAAGAAATATCGAATATACGGTAAGGTGCTACTGAAGAGCACAGGATACAGCGATACACAGGATAACTGGAACCACCTGTCCCTCTCTCCCACGCTTCTATGCGGTCCTATGAACCGATGGATGGATGGATGGATGGATGG
>CAJDYZ010007020.1:171452-183315 GCA_903986555.1 Heterotrigona itama
AACGAGTTTAAAAACACGTTTGAGAGAAACAAACTAAAGGTCTCACGGTTTTAAAATGAGACCAAGTAGAGACTGTCGTATAATTTTTTCCCCCTCACGGAGCCGTAATAGTTTAAAAATATCTACAATTTTTTCATTTCGTTATTTTCACTACGTGTCTTAACATTTATAGCTAGTAATGTGCATCCCTGCTTAAAGATATTAATACAGTTATTACGTTAGCTTCAAGATTGGAGCTGAAACATTACAGTATATGGCAATACAAATTACATAGTACAAAAAGATACTAAGAAACAGCATTCATTAGAATGCCTCCAATCAAAAATTCACAAGTAATTCAGTCGAAAATTTAATTAGAACTTTTAGAGATTAACAGTACATATACATCCTATCCAGAGAAATTCAACACGAATGCTTATACCCTGCACCAAGCAACTTCCCATCATAAAGCCGGGTCAAAGATCCTAGACAACAAGCTAATTCTTTAGGAACAAGGAGTACATGGTCGGTCGATTAAAAGTCCATCAAACTCGAACGACCTAATTTCCGGATAGTAACCCTTCCCCTCCTCGAACGGTGACGCAACCTGTTGGTGTCCAGGTTTCCTCGTCCCCTCGGCCACTCGGCCCCCACTGGGAGTCCGAGGAACCGGAGGAAAAGCATGGAGCGAAGCCAGTCGACCGACTGAAATGCTGTCCACGTTGTTGCTGCGACGTACACTATACACGCTATACATACATGCATGCATACATGCGTACGTGCATACCTATTCGCATGGTAATAATTCGATGACAGGGTTCGGTAGCTTGGTCGTGGTTGCTCACGCGCGCGCATACACACACACTCACATATACGTCATATACTTCTTCCGTGGTCCCCGTTGCGTGGCTGGCCGCGAACGACTCACTCAGACACGTGCAACAGCACGAAACGGACACACAGGCAAGAACGCTTGTTCACCAGGCTACACAGGCCGTGTGCGAGGCTGAGAGTGGGTTCATCGGACGCCAGCGGCCGCGGATTTACCGTTACGTCTTCTTGGCGAAACCCAGAGTCCACACCGACAGGCTGCTTCTTCCTTCTTTCTTCTTCTGCCACGTTCTTCACTCGTTCAGCACACCTTTTCCATCCTTCGTTCTCTCTGTTCCTTCTGTTTCTACGACTGAATTCCAGCGACCGGCGGTCAGCAGTTCCTTCGGCAAGAACCGGAAACGCAAATCTCTACGTCGACCGCCGTCAGGATCTGGCCAAGGGAACTGCGAGCTTCGCTGATTTTCCGGGTCACGGAGTCGGACATTTTCAAATTTCTGGCTTCATCGGTCGATCGTTGATTCAATAGATCTGAATTCCGAGGCTGAATCGTTTCCTCTCGCGCGTTCTTTTACGATCGATACGATGAACTCGCATCTGCGCGCCACAAGAATAAAATGTACTGAGATTTAGTTCTCAAGCTTTGCCAGTAAGTCCTACAAGCAGAAATAAGAGTAAAATATCACGTAGCAAAAGGACTATAAACGTTTCGTTAAAAAGTTATAAGAATAATATAAAAAGGTTAATTATGATCAATTTCAAGTTCCAGACAAGGCAATGTAGAAGTATTTATACAAAAAATCAATATCAACTTTGCATTGATAAAAAGGGATGACACTTCGAAATGCACACTTATATTGTTATACCTTTTAATGAAGCGCTTAATGAACATTTTATAGATTCTATTGACGATAGATACTGATGCAATTTGAACTCTGAATCCCTGTACACCGCGTATAGATTCTTACGAATATGTGTATTTGAACTTTCAAATATTTCATTAATCTATATATTCATGTTGTTGTCCTGGCACATTCGTTAGAACACGCATCCACTGTAGCCACAGTTTAATCTCGATAAAAGCAAGGTAGTTGACTGAGATCGATAGTTGACTCCGAAATCCCTGATTTAAAAGTCTAGAAACTGGGGGCGTGGAATTTAAAGATCAAGGAATTTCTAGTGTCAAGGTTTCCACGCTGCTTCATCGATCTCTTTGTTTCTCGCCTGGTATGTACCTCCTTCTCTTCTTCGTTCTTTCAACAGCGAAACGTGTCGAGCAAATTCTCGTTATCTGACGAAAATGAGAAACGCGACCGATCGTCAGATGACATGGAGGAAAGTCCCGGGTTTGTAGAATTCGGAGGTCGTTGTCCCCTCTGTTCAAGGTTCTCTGAGTCACGTGTAAGATTCCGGCCATTCGAGCAATCTGACCTGAAGCGTGGCTCGAGCGGATTAATCCGCAACGTTCGAATCCGTGGAAAATATCTTGCTCGTTACTTCAAATTAACTATGAATCTCTCAAGACTTTAATCTATTTCGCCGGGCAATTGTTCAAGTAAAGATAAAAGATTTTAATTTCTGTAAGGAGAGGATTCACGTCAGCAGTGACAAATGATATTTTTTTTTTTTTTTTGAAGATTCAAGTTGTTTCTTCTTTATCTACAAAGTTCTGATGAATACGTAGCCAACTAATTTGATAAATAATAATTTCAAAATGATCAAAGATAATCCTGTGAAAGATTTTATTTAATTCTCAGACGACGATAAATACGTTTTCTTCTTCAGTTATTATATACTAAAATAATTCAAAAAAACTAAAATATTCAATAAGAGAAAAATCTAATATAAGAATTGGTTTCAAACGAGCGAATATAAAGCTATTTGCTATCGAAGAATTAATACAAAGTTTATAGTTGGATTCAACAACTTCAAGCTCTTACGAATAAACTGCGGATTTTTATCCATTTATGAAAAATTTGGAAATAATATGGGAAAATATATAAAATACTAAAAATATAATACTCTTTACAATAATTTTTTATCTAGATACTATTTTTTTAATTGAAAATTTTTTCCTCTAACAAATTACAAAAATGTATCCATTTTCCAATATCAAATCTTTATGAAAAGTTAGTATAAGTAGGTAACATCTAGATGGAATTTTAAACCATTAGGAAAAATGGAGTAAATTCAACGAATTACTAGATATATATGCATATTTGGCTTCACATGTATTTTCCTTTAAGAAATGGTGCTGCATAGATTTCGAGGAATCGCTGGGATAAACGAGTTCCGTTGTAGAGCGATCGAGGAACGGACGAGTTCCCGAGACGTGTTTTTCTCTGTGTAAGGCTAAGGCCACCTGTGCAGGGCCCCCACAGCCTTCTACTTTACTTTCTTCGCGGTTCCGTTAAATACCCGACACCGAACGCGATCGCAAATCCAGGTGCGGAGGTCAACTTGCGTCAGGTTAGGGTTTCGTGCGTTTCTCCCCGCTATCCGTGCCTCTGTCACGCATGCATGCGTACTCGCACAGGTGTTTTTACATCGGACCGGGCTACTTTTTCCTTGATGTTACGATGAACATGTACAAACATACGTACCAAGGCTGTCAGAATGCTAATTGTCACTCGCGTATATTAATTTTCGACTTTAACGCTTTTTAATTATTCTTCCGTTCTTGGCCTTTCAACTAATTAAAGACTGAGCATAATAATTTATTGCAATATTGCAATAATGAGTCTGAACGGGATCCACCTTAATCAAGTGCAAATTGATTAAGATAAATTGTAAACAACAGTTTCGTTAGTGCAACGCTGGCTCTTAATGAGTTAACTTAGGAAGCATATTCGTAGAAAAAAAATTTCAATTATTTCTCTTACTACTTATTCTTTAGTCTTTTCACTGAGACTGCATAGGCTCATAAAAAATGTAGCACCATTTATCATCATATAATCAAGAGTAATGTTCGAAGTTCAAACAAATATAAAAAGTTTTAAAGCAAAATGATACTATTAGTAATGCCATCGAAAAAATATTATAGCAATAACAATAATTCTAATGAAATTGATTACATGGTTAACAATTTCAATCTTTTACGTGCCATACGCAAATATGTGTACATCACGCGTATTTATTGACATCCTATCGACGTTCGTGTGTACGTTCTCTCGTTCTCGAGCAACACAAGCAGATGGACACCTCGAAGAACCGTTTCTCGCACACTCGATACCGCTCGTCCGAGAGTGAAACCAGTTGTTCCGATTTCGATCGGACTTTCCTAAGATGTCTTCCTCTTCTCTGTAATCTTCCTTTCATTTTTTTTGCTGCCCTTCCCGCAAACAGTACCAAAACTGAAGTTCAATGTCTGCCTTTCGATCTTTTCTATGTACGAGCATTTTTATCATTCACACGCTACGCTTACACAGATCTATGGAAAATAAAATGTTCTTCTACATGTTTTCCAAGTTGTTCCCTATATTTCGTGAGGTTCCTCTTTACGAAATGTAAACGTTCGAGGATCAAACTACAGCGTATTTCTGAGGATTTCAAGAACTGTGAAGATAAGGGCTATCAAATCTGGTTATTTCTCTTTGCGAAATACAAATATTCGAGAATCGTGAACAAACCGCGAAACGTCGGGAAGAGGATGGAACTGTTCTTGGAAATCAGCAACAAAAGCTGTTTTCGCAAAAAAAATCCCGAAGATCTGTGTAGTAACTTTACGATTGAATGCAACGGGAAGGCAAATCGAATGTCATCATGCTGGTACCCGCTGACTTCCTAGGTGGTGTCTCAATATGCTGGCACGAAAGGCCGATAAGTGATGATCGATCGAACGAAACGGGACGACACGCTTCTGTTGCCGCTCTTTTTATCAAAACCTCGAAATATCAGCGAAATTTTCTGTGTCAGACGTCACACTTTTTTTATGATGGAATATTTCCTGTATTGGAATATTATTTCCGAGAATAGACTATGGATTTTTATATCGGTACAAAGTTCAAATATTTAGAGAACTCGTTGCTTTTTAGGTGAAGTATATCTTCTTCTTCGGACTATCGTTTCTTCTATACGATTGATTTCTTTTGAACATGCTCCACATTTTTTAGCACGAGGTGTAGATACATGGGAAATTTAAAGGTGCAGAAATACATAGAACACGCGTGAGTGCTTATATTCTATTTTTTCAGTTGTGTTTGCAAAAATATAAATTTTGTATAAATATCTTGCCATCTATTAACGAAGCTGTAGGCTGTTTGTATGAAAAAAATTAATCGCCTTAGACCTAAGAGATAATATTTTAAGACGTCTTAAAATTAACGGGCTTGCAATAATTCTTATCGGTCAATCAGACGCTGGTTCGCTACTATACGTATATCATAATGAGAACGATTCCTTTCTTGGACATTAATAACGATGTTTTTCTTCTATTCCTACGTTAATTGCTTTAATTACGAGCAGTTTTCCATTACTAATTGTCTTACTACGTGATGATAAAACTTCCTCCAGAAGAACCTTAAATTCCATAGTTAAATTTATATTCCTGTTTCGTATACTGATCTCAAAACTTGGAGGGGTTGAAATTTTCAACGACTTACAAGTTTATTTAAGTGTGTAGGTACGGGGAACGCGTATTCTGAAGAATTGTTATTCTACTCAATCTGTATTTGATTCAATGTACATTTTGTATATTTAAATTTATATAATATTTAATTTGTATATTTAATGTATTCGACCTTTAAATGCTCATTATAGACAGTATACGAAACATTTTGAAATTTTATCAACATTGCAAAGAAGTGCAACTATCGTGATTATAAATAATCTGGAAACACATAAAAATTACAAGATATTTTCCACAAGGACATATTAGTAAACATGCAATAAATAATTAACTGTTTGAACATTTTTACGATCCCTGCGAGATACATAGATACTTGCATGTTTGTACGTACATGTTTCATACTTGACAAGCTCATTACTAGCAAAATTCCAAAATGTTTCAGTTCATGAGAAATATTTTTATTGCGCAATCATTCGAATAATTCTGAGAGTACATCTACATAAAGATAAAGTTCAATCATATCGAGTCGTCATTATTAAACCTCCACATGCAAATGAAATACATTAGCTACATTTGCGTGAGCTACTGTGCATCGTAATCGACCGGTGCTCGGGAAATCCGCGGAATTCCGGAAAACCAGTCGGATCAAAACGTGACGGCGCGCGAACGCGTAGTCGATTATACGGTACCGTGGGCCCAGCATGAAAGAAAAGGAAGAGCGGTGGCTCGGAAACGAGAGACGAGCCGACCTAAACACAATGGGACACGGAACGTAGGATGATTCGCACCGCGTCGGCGGTAATAACTTTTCCAGCGACAGGAAAATCGTTGCTGAGGTAGAGAGAAGGTGGAGTACGGTCATGGGAAGAGACCATTAGAGGTACTTCCTCCGGCCGTGGTAGTACCCATGGTAGCAAGAAACCAGCAACGTTGGCCGGCTACGGTGGTTTTGCGCTTTGCCGCGCGATTTTGCTCGCGTGTGCGACCGGAGGAGACCAGGTAACAGCGTTCCCGTGTTACCGGTCCGCGGCCACTGTAATTTATTTAATGTAAGCGGCACATCGCGGTCCGTGCGCACGCGCACATACAGTAGTGATGGGATCAAGTGTGCACTAAATATACTAAATATAAAACTAAATGCAATCCGGATTACCTGTAACCGAACCTTCAGATACTTTAATAATCACCTAGGTTTGAATAAAAATCTCAGGATATCTATAACTAAACTATATAATTGAATTGACTATGAAGTAAACTTTTTGCAACAGATTTTTGCTGACTTCGTTTATGTTATGAAACTCCATTTGTTTCACTCAAATATTTTAGCCAATACCCGATTGAATGAACTCTTATTGGTTGAATTCATTTACTACGTGAATTTCACGCACACATAATTACCTATATAAACGTATCTGTTCGTCCTACAAGCTCGTGTAAGTTGAGTTCTACTGTGCATATCGAACTTGATCCCATCACTATCTGTACTCCAGGACATGCTCACACGCGCAACCATTACAGCTGTCTGTTACATAGCCTATCCGCTCTTCGTCTTACGTAGTAGGTACGTGTACGCTGCGGAAAATCTACTACCGACGTGAGGCATACCGATAAAAGTAAGTCTAACGTCTCGCGCATAGCTTGTAAAGCTTAGTTAGTACATTCCAAGTTGTAGTAAATATGGGCTTGGTAAAATTCGGAAACGATGAGATTTAAGATAACGCCACGAGCAAGGTGGTACGTTCGTTGTTCCTTTTTTGAGGCGTATTAGGAATGTGTTGCGACTCTTACGTGCGCAATGGCCACTTTTCCCAACATTTACAAACCTCGCTCGATATGATATCGTTTCTATTCTCGGAATGCGAGGATTAAAGAAATGCTCTTGAGTCTTGTTCTTTGCGTGACTTGAAATGAAAATTATAGATATTGAAATTCATCGGTGTCATTTCGCATTTTTGATGAATCATTTCAAAATATAAGGAATCTAAAGAGATATAAATAGATGAAGAGAACAGTAAAGTTAACAATGTAGTCATCAAATATAGTATACTAATACCATAAATTCCATATTTCAAATATCATCATACATGACACGACTGTTGATCTTCCACAAAAGATTAAAAGTGCCTTCTGCATCTGATACCATAAATTCAGAAAACCTTGAGATTAAAGAGTTACTTCGAATTTCTCATCGTCCGATTTACACTATAAAATGATCGAACGAATCTCGTTTACACGAGGAAAGCAAAAGCATTTGTTCGCGTGGCGTATTTAGGTAACGTCTAAACTATTCGAAAGGACGCAGACATGGCGTCGTTTTCGCGTGACAGAGATTCATTCACGGACCGGTGCGAATGATTTCTACCTTTCGAACGTACCACACGAGAAAGTATCAAGTTTCAGAAATTTATACGCGTGCCTGGAAACCTCGTGAAAGAAAGGAAGAGACGAAGAAACGAAGAATCGGTGCGAGAATCCTCTCGATTCTCGTTGCATTCGTACGCTGTTATCCTATGGACCCTCTTGCTTCCCCTCTCTTTTCCTTCTTCTTCCGTTTTTTTCTTCTTCTCTTTCTCGAGTTTCTTGAGGTCAGAACCATGATCACGCTTCACCTTCCTTCCCGTTCTTCAGCGTCGTGCATTCATTGGCCTCGCCTCCACACATCTTCTCGAGGTTACATTGCATCGCGTTCCCCTGCGAGGTTGCGCGATCATCTCGACCTTCCCTGATATAGCGTTGTATGCTTCTCACTATCATTCGCGCGATGACGTTTCCGAGGAATTTCAAGACTCGCGAAGATTTTAGCAACCTTGATCGAAGATAGCAGGTAACTGAATTGATGCGATCATCCAAGAATGGACGAGTAACTTTCAAGATTGAAACGATTCTTTTGTGTATTCGATGCAGGGAATTCCATCGTGTTTTTAGTAGAAAATGAAAGTGTATAATACTACAATGACCAGACAACCTTAGGAGTAACTTTGTTTTTCAAATTTTGTCAAGAATCCACATTCGCTGAAAATCACATAATATCACATGGTGTTGAATGAAGATATAAGGATGTAAATTATAAAAATTCTACGCAGAAATATGTAGAAAGATAGAAATATAGGAATATATAATAGAAATACAAAAATATATGAAAATATAGAAATATAAAAATATAAAAATATAGGCGTAGAAAGACGGAAATACAGGAATAGAGAATAAAGAAATACAAAAAAAATTAGCTTAAATGTTAATAATTCTTTCGTACAACAATCTGCCGTACGCAAGAAATTACAAAAATCCTCAAACACAGAATGTTGTTAGCCGGTGAACGTGTTATTATAACCGGCAGCAGGATGACTTTCCGATGAAAAATGCGCGAAGGTATAAACGAGCTTGACAAGAATGACAGCCGGTGTTTGTCGAGAAACTTCTCTTATCAGGGAAGAGGCAACGAGGAGAGGACGTTGGATATCAAAGTTCTCGGACGATCCGAGGTGGAACGGCTACGGGAAATTACGTTGTTACGAGGGCTGGTTTCGCAGTGGCGCACGCTCGAGCGAACGCACCACATCTACCATTAAGAGGTCTCGACGGAAGAGACCCTTAATTGGTCAAGCCGGGAGGCTACTGCGGGAAGTGTACGGGACCTAAAGACGTGTCTTCGTGTACTTGCGTGTTACGAGGCGCACGCACGCGCTTCTTTCTGTCATGGTTACACCTGAAACATGCACGCGTCACTTTGACAATCGTTGCCTTCAAAGAACGATATTTTTCTCAATCTCTGCCTGTTTCCCGGGGAGACGATTTTTCTTCATAACTTGTCTCGTATCGTTTAATACTACGATGGAACACCGTTTATATCGATTCTGTTTATTTCAATCAGATTTCAATCAATGTCCGATTAAATGAACAAAAATGAACATTATTATAACAACCAGTTTAGTTTTACTGTATTATACTTCTGTTTAACTACAAAATTACGAAAGTGAAATATAGAATCAGATAAAAAGTTGTTTCGTTGAATATACAATAGTATGCATGCAAACATCATTTCCAGCCATTGTAAATGGATGTTACTCGTCAGTGTTCAATTTCCAAGAGAGCGTAAGCATTTATCAATCAGTTTCTCAGTTTGTTCTTCAAACAAGCAAAGAAAAAACCAAAATGCCACGAGAAGTAACATCTACGTACGGAAACCATTCTCCCTGTCTGGTTCATCATTCATGAAACTCCTAACTTGACTCGTGTTAACGGTATAACAACTTGCGACTTGCAGCTACTCGGAAACGGCGTCTCGACGACGCTGATCCCACCACGCGGATTCGAATTCCCCAGGTCCGGCCGTTTTTATCTACCTTTCAGACGACAAGGCAAGAACCCCTGAATTTAATTACACCACACGCCGGCCATTCATAGCTTAAAAATTCAAAATTATTTACAGTTCGCAATACACTTGCGTAATACTTGCTGGCTTATGTAATCTCATGCTGTGGCAAACATTAACGTTCGCAAGCAGTGGATGAGAATCAAAGACGATGATTGTTTTTTTGCTTTTTGGATCGACGATAATTTATCGAGATTTATTCATTAAACAAACAAAATGATTCTTCTGTGGGGATATCAGTGATATTTAAATATGCAGTGTATCTGTAAAGTATATTTAACTTTGATATTTGATTTTTTTGTACATAATTGTCATGCAATATTATTTATCTAGCCTGGAATGTTACGTACTTGATATGAACATTCATAACTTTCGACATATATTCTGTCAATATATCATATGAATACGGCAGTCTCATATTATGCTACACATTTTTGGGAGCACAATGAACACGATTTCCTTATCCATAAATGTCATCTGACATTATTTATCAACCTTAAAATTTTAGGGACCTCCGGTACGTGTGCTGCTTGCATATGACAGTTCAAAGTTATCAACGTTAATTCTGTCAATATATAATGTAGATCCGATGGTCATATGTTACTTCACGCATCGCAGATTATACAATGACACCATTATTTGTACATAAGTAACTACACATCTGATAGGATATCAGTGATATTTAAATAAAATGCAGTGTATCTGTAACAGTAAAGTATATTTAGGTATGTAATTTAAATTAACGTGCACAAAATAATATAGAGTAGCATACGATAAGTCGAAAAGCAAAAACCGAGGTGGGAAATGATTCAAATCTTCCGTGAATCATGTGCGAACGCAATGTGGATAAACAAAATTCTATCGTATGAAATATCTTGGCCTAACAAAATGAATGACGAAGTTGTTAGAGTATATTTAATCATAAGAACTGTTCCGAGGGATCGAGACATTCTCACCGAGGTAGACTATAATAACGATCAGCCACTCGATCGACGATGTATCCTCCATTAACCACGTTCCTCGTTGAAACGTCATTTGTTACTCGATCAGGCAATCTCGCGATATTGTACAGCTCGTCAGTAGTACAAAATTAAAGTGACCCGACGCGCGTGTTCGACGAATAAAGCCTTAACTACAACTCCGGCTGCAATGTTGCGTGCGAGGTATACACATGTGAGAGGTTAAAGGCCACTTTGGTCGAACGATACGACAAAAACGAAGGATCCCTTTGGTCGAGCCGTGAGAAGCGACGAGGGAGGTCTTCGTTTGACAATTGTATAATAAATACTTAGATAAGAAAGTCGTCGAAATAAAGCTCAGATTCTTTTCAAGTAAAATGTATACTATATTAAATGTATTCTATATTAAAATATCTCAAATATGTGTTAAACTGTTACTACACTATCGATTTACTCTTTGTTCGTTCACGTTGACATGCGTATTAGTATTCTATACTAATGCGATATAATATCGAATATGGCTCGAATGTTCAAACTGCGAGTGATTAACATTTGGTATTCCATCCAATGGTATTCCATCAATGTTCAAGATACCTGATCCAGCGGAAATAAACGTTTCACGTTCGATTGCGTTTCAAACTGCACGCAGGTATATATTTTACGTAGCATCTTACTGCCGCGTATCCAGTCAACGCTATCAGTCGGATCATGATGATTATCGTCGGCACGCTCGTGTCCTACGTATCAGCGGACCGATGCCGCTAAAATCCGGGCTGTCATTAGTCACGGAAGGCAGTTCCTCGAGTACGAGTTTCCACGGCAACACGTTTCGACGTCTGTTTCCTCCGGCTCGTCGCTCCGTTCTCCTCTTTCTCCGTCAAGTTCAATGCCACTGTCCTCGAGAGTTCCGGTCGTTGCTCGTCGCATGCTCGTCCCTTTCATTCTGACGAACCGTCGCGTAGCCTCGCGTTATGTAATCACCGGAACGTACTTAAATTTTTCTCTTACTCTTATCGCTACTCGTCCTAGTCACCGACCGATGATAATTGTACTGCTGACAATTACAAATTGTCAGTTACATCTGAAAATGAAATATTCCTTGACGAAGTTATTACACTGCTGTATTGCAATATATATGAACATATTATATATATA
>CAJDYZ010007028.1:35662-45749 GCA_903986555.1 Heterotrigona itama
CGGAAAACCCGCGGTTCTTCGCCTTTCCACTGATATTGCCAGTTCGCGCGCTTCGACAGTCGTGGCTGTGAGAGCGCGAGAGAGGAGAGACTCGTCTGTTTGAATTTGAATCCATTCGAGGAAGATTGATCTGTTTCGCGGGGCTTAAGAATAAAATCACGGCAAGGAGATGCGTTGCGTAGGAGGATCTGACGAATATATCGTCTTTCTTTATTTCTTGACATCTTTCTTACATTTTTTCATGTCACATGTTTATATTTAGTATTCTCTTTCAAATTTCGTGCAAGTGAGAAACAAATATTATGAAATAATATTGTATATAAATAGAAATATTTGAAGTGTAAAAATAATTGAAAATGTGTTTAAAGACAATTTTTCTGTATATTGACATTTTATGCGAGAGAACAGTTACGGTGAAAGTACATCTTATTGTTGCAAATTTTGCAACAACTTCGTGATTTATCTTTCAAATATTCCGAGACGTTTCTCTCGAAAACAGACACATGTCGCTGAAGCTCTTTCTGCATCCAACAGTGCAATTGTGACGTGTCTTTTCGAACTGGCAGGTTAAATCTCTCTCAGGATAGTTTGCAACGCGATTTTCGTAGAACGTGCATGTACTTCTTAATACTTCTGAGAGGTATTATATTTTTGATCTCATGGTGGAAACGACACTGAACTGCGACACAATTAAATGCAAAAGGGAGAAGCTGTTTCTTTTTTAAGTTTAAGGGAAATTTTATTCTAACGAATTTTTCGAGATCGATCACTCGTAAAATACAACGTCCAAATATTTCCCTCATAGTAAATGATTTCAAGAAAAATCAACGAATTCTCTTACTGACAAAGTATTTTATTAGTGACACATTTTATTTAACTAATGTCATTCGTAACATTCAATTCAATAGTTCGGTACTAATGATAGACTCGATGAAGAGAACGAAAATGCTAAACTCTCGTTTCGTTTTTAGCACAGTTGAAGAGTACACGCCGGTCAGAAGAAAAGACAAAAGTACGAAGCTGCTTTCACGTTGAGGGAAATAGGTCAAGGTTTAGGTACACAAACTACTGGAAGCTACGAAGCACCGAGCACTGCAGGTGGCAGCCATCTGAATATTAGCCTTAAGGAGAACGAATCTGTCGATGGCCTGGATTATCTCGCCGGGTTTGTCTTTCAATAACCGAGCGAACGAGACCGACCTGAAGTTCCAATTCTTTCATGCCAAACGTCTATAAAATATCCCGAAGATAGGGATTAGATTTCTTTCTTTTATTTTTTTCTTTTTGTTTCTTTTTAGAAAAAAGAAGGAAAGGGGTTGGGAAGGGAGGGAGAGACTGGAAGAAGAAAGAAAAAAGGTAATGCATGTTGATTCTATGCTAATGAGATTCCAAATTCAAATCCGAAGTGGCCGAATCTGCATTTCTTTGCCTTTGCGTGGTATCCTTCGAAAAAGTTCACGAATACCCGCGACTCGGTCACTTTGCATTCGAACTATATCTCCACGCATACGTTCTATCAGTGTAGGAATTTTGAAAAGAAATTTATTTACGTTCGATTACTGTTTTAAATATTGTTTATAGGTAGCCTGGATGGATCTTACAATCAATTCTTTTTTAAATTCTTCTTTAACCAAAACCTAACCTAAACCAAGAAATTAACCCATGAAGATATAATTTCACGTTATTTTTAAATATAAGTTGGAATAATATTTTTAAAATTGTCGCAGTTTCTTCCAAAATATACAAGAATTTTTACGCTGAAACTGCTGAATTAGTGACCAGCAACAATCCAGTTTCAGAATATTCCATTTCAAACGATATTTTTCATTTGGCCCCTCAACCAAGTTCTACAATATTTCAGAAGTAAGAAATCGATCGAGAGTACAAGCTTCAATATAAATTACATAATATTTCTAAAAATTATCCTGCACAATTTGCCACACGTGCAAATAATTTCTAAATTTCTCCAAAAAAGAATCGACCCTTCCGGCAATTCACGATCACGATTTCGACTTTCCAAAGATTTTGAAAAAATTCTGCGATACTCGTTCAAGTTCCTATTTTAATATGCAATCGAATATTCAAAGAGATATTTAACAAGGATAAAAAATTTATTTCGAAGAAGTATCGAAGAATAAACGACCCACGAAGCTTTAGTCAAAGTCTGAAATATGAATTTCAAAAACAGCTTAATCGAAGTTTACTACTTTAATATTCAGAACAATTAGCAACGATAGGAATTCACTTCGAAGAACAGCCCACGAAACGTTTTGAAAAAATCTGCAATATGAATACAAATGTGAAATATAAAAAAACAAATAAATACAAATAAATATAAAAGCAACCTCGAAAACCAACATTACAATACAAAGTTCCGCAACCGAACCAAACGAGACCAACCATCACAGCCTGATTCGAGATTCTTCTCGTGGCAAGGAATCAAGTCGCGCGCACGACAGATTACAATTGCAAGTAACCTGCGCAATGACAAGCCGCAATGCCGTTGCCAAAGTTCGCAGAGCGTTGCTGTTACAAAGCAACCGGTTGTTTCAGGCGAGCGTTGTCCCACCTCTGTTTGTCCAGGCCTGCCAGCCGCAGTATCGTCGCGCGTTTGATCGCGCGGCCATTCTCGCTGAATTACGAGAGGGAGCGGGTGCGTGCATCGAGCCACCGCTCCGGGGGCCGAGTGTATTCCGCTCGGACGATTTCTCGTTGGACTCGGAGAGACTCGTGTATAGTATGTACAATCGTTTCTCTCTCTCTCTCTCTCTCTTTGCACGTGTATCGTACACGGTGAAACACACACACACATACACATACACACAGATCGCGTACACGCTCTGTGCAACGATCGAGCGCTACTTTCGCTCGTCGACGCGGCAAATGAATGCACCGTCACCGGCACCGCGAGTATTTAACCGGATGTCCGGCGTACACCGCCGCACGCGCGCTCATCGACGTTTATGACGACAGCTTCTCCCTCGATATTACGCCAAGTGGAATATCGAACGCGTGATGTTCCGACCGATGCCCCGCGATTTTATTGCAGCGGTTTTCGATCCCGTGATTTCTCGACGAAGGTCTTTTCCTGGTTCTCGTTTCACTTTGCCAATCGATGGTCCCGATTCATTGTCAAAAATGAATGATGCGAGTATTCGAATATTTGCAGGTAATTACGTGTATATAAAATCTACTTTGACATTCACATTGAGATTCTAATGATCGTATTGTTAAAATGAATAACGGGAGTCTGGTTAGGAATTACTTTGGAAAATGTTTCATTGACATTGATCGAGACTTGATTATTATAATTGTGTTGATGGTATATCGTGAATTTGGACAAAAATTTGTTCTCATTTGATGGGCGAAACTTGGTTATGGAAGTACTCGAATATTTGTAGGAATCACTTTTCAGTTAACCACGTATATTTTGATATTGATTGAAACCTGACTATTATGACTATTATATATCGATCGAATTTCATACACATTTCTGTATATTTTAATAATATATACAGAAATTGTGAGATATTGCGAGATGAGATGATCAAATAAATATTTCGACAATTTTAATCTTTTAAATAAGGAATGATAAGAAAATTTCAATTAATGGCCAATTTTCATTACACGCTATTCATATTGTATATTAATTGACTGATTGATATATAACAGTCGTAATCAATTAATGAAATACATGTTTACAGTATGTGTCCAATTTTTATGACACACGAACAATGCAAATTTGTGCCTCTCAATACGAATTCTGCAACTTCTACAATTCCAAGGGGACGTCAGATCTTCGTCAAGCCTAACATTCGATTCTATCATGATTTCGCAGAAAAATTGAACTCAAACGTGCTCGTCACATAAATCCTGGAATCTGATTGATCTCGTTGCAACAACGTACAATTTGAAGGAAGTTCCATCATGTTGCACAGAAATTCTGACGACTTCGTGTGAACTGAAGCCGTCAGTGGAGCCGATCGTGTGTCACACAAAGTTAGATATCGGATCACTCCCGACGGAGGGGAAATCAATAGCGCTGTTCTCCCCACCCGAGAAGAAAAAAAAAAGAATTTTCGGGAAACCGCATTACCAGCCCAATCCCCTTTCTCTGTCAAGCAGAAAGGAGTGGCCGCTGCCAGCGAGTTTATTAAGATCTGCGAACGTTCACCTCTCGTAAATTTCGCGGCAATGGCCCACGGTCAAGCGTTCGACGTTCGAACGCTCGAAGAAAGTTTCCGTTTCCCATCCGGATGTCTCTCTATATGTGTTCCCTCCCTCCGCTGAGTTATTGCCGAGCTTTGAACTGATCTATCTCGTTTGTTCGTAGCGTGTAAGCAAGCATTTCGTTTATTCTTTGATTTTCGATTCTTACCTCACTTTTATTATCTGTTAACATATTTCTAGGTCTATTTTAATACATTTCAGTTTTAGTTTATCAGTATATTTTCTTTCAAATCCTAGTTTATTATTTGTTACGAATGTTATGATGTATTTTCGTCGAAGGAGATGATTTGAGTTTCACAATTTGTTCGCCAGTATCTGCCGAATTAATTTCAATGTCAACGAAAATACACGGCCTTTGTCAAATATTCCATAAAACAAGTAAAATGAATTTACACGCGCGCAATTTGGTAAAAATACTGATAAAAATTCCTACGAAGTGCGAGGCCTGCCTTCGAGCACTTAATAAATGAGAAAATTAACGCAACAAAATCCTGATACACCTGAAGTTAATCCCACGCGGATTGATCGTTTCAGGACAAATGATAATTACTCAAGACAAGCTCGAGGCAAACATTTGCTGAGCTTCAATGAACTTACAGCTCTTATTGATAATCCGAGAGGCAAACATCCGTAGAGCCTTGCCTATTGATATAATTTCGCCGGGATCGCGAAACGCGAGCACGGCGGAGGACGAGAAAGGGAAAAAGCAAATAGCAACATCTGCATCGCCTGCACATTATACCTGTATTTCCCGTGGGACGACAATGAGACTCTCGTAACCAAAAGAGGGGGACGGCAGCGTCGAAAAGTTGCGAGTCGAGATGGTGAAAGGCTCATACGCTTTCGCAGGGTTCACGACAATACGAGGGTTTAAGACCTCGATAACAGATGAGAGAGAAGAGGGAAAGAGGAGAGAAAACTCGATACCGCCGCCCTTTAAAAACGACGTCAGGACAATGGCCCCGTCCGAGGGAGAAGTTAATGCCTCGTGTAGTAATCGCGGGGCGTGCGACAATTTTCCAGCGAGGATTTTCCCCAGGATGCTTCCAGGACGAGCAAGTTTTCTACGATTTTCTATCGTCGTCCAAGCGAAATGTCGGCGCCACGAAATTCATTTCGATCTCGTCGTCGATACGCTTATTCGATTCCTTTCCTCGTTTCAATCTCTCGACAAGTCTGATCTTTGAATTTAATTTAATTTTAGTAATAGTAATGAAAATGAATTTTTTTTTTAAATTTAAACTTATATAAATTTTTTAAATTTATTTCCTACCTTTGTATTGGGGGTTAATAATTTAATTATCTCTCTCTCTCTCTCTCTCTTTTGGTTTTCTCGAAAAGTTTCAGCCGAGTGTTCATGGATATTCCTCATGAAAATTCGCACAAAATGACAGGGAAGAAACATAGAAAAATTGCACAATAAACGAATACAACGAATAAAGAGAATTCCACAGGACGAAACTTGAACCATTCAAAGGTCAAATTCAAGCTTAAACTCACAAGCGGTAAAAGTCGAACGAACCCATGGAAATTCTTCGCGCTCAGTGTTCAATAGGACACAAGGTACGAACGGGTGGAAAGCAGAAGGGTTAGATTTTCATTCAATTGGTTCTTCTGGTGGCGACCTGGGCACCAAGGGGTGGACAGGTTCAAAGTGGTCTTTTGATCGAGCACGCTGTCGAACATTAGGAGCAACACGATCGTGACAGAGGCTCCTTTTTTAATGCGTCACCGAGCAGACGGCCAGGGCCGTACGATGAATAATTTACGGGCTGAAAGCTTTTCGGGGCAAACATCCGTGCCCCGGCGACGATTTAAAATTCCGATTGACCCTCGTCCGGGGAAAACGCCCGCGGGACCGTTTCACCTAGCCGGTTGGATGACCATTTCCGGTCGCTCCAGTTGATCACTGGCCGTTCACGTCCCAATAGAATTTTAATTCTCCCAAGGAGCCATTGATCCCGAATACCGTCTCACGCTCGCTTCCAACCGAATCGAGAAAGCATTTTCAACAAAGTTTCTCGATTTCTGCTTAACACGACTGTTTTCTTCCTTCTTTTTTTTTTTGTTTTTTTTCTTTGCAGAAGATATAAATTTTTTACTAAATATTCGCCAGCCATGGATACTTCACTTGTCGTATGTTTAACACGATTGTTTTTTTCCCAGTAGATATAAATTTTTTACTGATTTTTAACTGATATCCTAACTTTCGTGTACAACATTCTCCCAGTAGATGTAAATGTTACAATGTTGAACCTTTTCCACGTAATTGTAATATTTAACTCTCTCAACTTTATCAATGTAATTGTAATGTATGATGAAGATCGTACGACAGACGTTGAGTTTTTTTTGTTAACATTATTACGTAAAATATTATGTTTAATCAGGAGCAAATTTTTCTTTCGTTGGATATTTTATATTTTTGAATAGAACTTTCAAATGAATTTAAGATATCATAATTAATAAATAATCGTCGTTTCCTTTCAAATTTAATAAACATTCCCATTTAGTAATAATTTAACCTATTACAACATAATCTACATTCTAGTTAAATATATTGCCATTTAGCGTGCTCATTGTTAAATTATATCGTAGATTAAAACTGTATTGACTCTTGGAATAAAATAAAATTTGGTATCAAAAAATGATGTTACTTATGGGTATATTATAATATTCTAGTGTATCCTAAAATGGATAAATAAAAAATAAATATAACAAATAATATATTATAATATTCTAGTGTATCATAATATAATATTCTAGTGTATATTATAATATTATAGTATGTATATTCTAGGGTATATTATAATATATTATAGTAGGGTATATTATAATATTATAGCATGTATATTCTAGGGTATATTATAATATATTATATTAGGGTATATTATAATATATGTATATTATAGGGTATATTATAATTCTTTATATTATATTATATTATGTATATTATTATTCTGTATATTATATTCTGTATATATATTATATTCTATAATATATTCTTGTGTATATTCTAGGGTATATTATAATATTCTAGTGTATCATAAAATGGATAAATCAAAAATAAATATAATAAATAATGCATAACATTATACACAATACATAATAATACATAATGAAACGAATTCAAATTATATTCAAATTATAGCAAAAATCGATTCGAATGACATAACATGTAATAATCTATTGTAGATCATTTACAAGAATTTTGTAGATATTATTGTTATTTCAGATAACACCGTCACTCATTCCATAACTATCGCAAAACTTCATCAAATGTCAAGAAATACGCACGACAAATTAAATCATCAAACTAAATTGCTAAAATTACTTGCCTAACCACCGCCACTGTCCGCGACAACGAAAAATCACGGAATGCTTATCGCAACCGATCCGATTAACTCCCAACCAGTAACATGATTCCCCTCTTGTTCAACCCTAAACGAAAGAGACTAAAGAGAGAGAGAGAGAGAAAGGGGGGAATGGAAGCCTCGTAGCTCGCACTCGAACGCGCATTAATCGACAACGCGATTACAGATATCCATTGTCGTCGCTGCTCAGATATTCAGATACGCCATGGCGCGCGGAGGGCCTAATCCGTACAACTGCGGCCCAATAACGATAAATAGCCGTTGCACGAGGGCGTGAGCGCCACCGGATAACCATCTAAATACCCCCGGCCAGCCTGGATCTCCCAACGCGGCGGCGACGATTAGCCTTCCCCACAACAGTGCACGCCACGTGTAACGCGATATAAACACCTTATGATTGCCCTTGGGGGGAGGATTTCGTAACCCTAGCCAACCATAAAGCCGTCCTATTTATAGAGGGGTGACTGCACGGGGGTGTGTGGGGTCGAAACCGAGCGTAACGCAACCGCGATTTACCAGGATCATTGTCGTTTCGATTGAATGAAACAGTCGAACGAGGATCGTTAGGGTTGTACGAATGGGCAGGGGACATGAGCGATATCCACGAGGCCTTGTTTGTTCGTAATTTGTCGGAGAAGCAGATTTTACACGTATGTTGGAAGTTTAAAGTTAAAGTCTAAAGTTTTATTTAGGTATGTCGCAACGAACCAAGTGTTCTGTAATTAATTTTCTATTTTTTATTTTTTTCTTCAAAAGAGTTGAGATTCTCAGTTGCAGATTAGAAATTTGGAAAATTCCCGTGGAAATTTTTGGAAATATTTCTGCCTGCTTTTAAGTTAGAGAAAAGGACCTTACTGTGTTGAGAAGAGAAATTCAGAAACATTTCAGCGTATCATTTAGAAGAACTCCATATTCTGGAGAATTTGGAAATACTTACGTCAGTTTCGGGGGTTTTACCCGACTTAATTATGAAATTGAACAATCTTCGAAATATTTTTATAAATAGCAATGCTCGATTAATAATAATTCGTAAACGTCTCAATTAATTAATAATCCTCTGAATATCTTTACGAATAGTGAGAATGTCAGAGCAAACTATTATAATTGCATTATAATATACAATCATAAATATTACAAATGAATATTATATTTTCTTTTAATATTTTTAAATCGGTCATAACAAATTACAATGAAATTACATTAAATCGATTATAATGGAATCGTAAAGGATATTCGCTAATAACATTTTGTATGAAATCGTAATTAAAGTTTGAAAGTAGAAAATTAATTCGCAATTCGAAGGATTTTTCTTTTCCGAATTTCACGAATTTGACGAGTCGAAATAAATTGTCTGTGATTTGTTGCCCCGAGGAGGAGACCTGCACTATGGCTTTTTACGCAATTACAACCCCTTGACGGCTTCCCCCGTCAGTTTGTTTTTCGCCGACTTAATTACGTGAACGAAACAATCTTGCTGCACGGCGGCGTGAAAATTCAAGTTTCCGCAGAGCAACGAGATATTTTTCATCCCCTGCTTTTCTTCCCCCACTTATTCTTAATTATTATATCGCGCAATAACGACAGCGACAGTTCTTTTCTACAAATGTACAATTTCCGAGCTCTCATTTCGATTCGAGATTATTCAACAAATAACTACTTATAAGTAGAACTGTAACTAACGAATTCTGGAACTGGTTTCGAGAATAATTAGAATCCTAGATATTTAGAAATATTTTAAAATTTTTTCAAAGACAGTACTTGAACGTTTTGAGTGAGGAAAATAATTGAGAAATAATTTTTGTAAAAATATCATTTGTAGAAATATCCCAAGGAAATATTCGTGGAAAACTTATTAAAGAAATTAGAAGTTAAAACAATTGATGCCATTAATAAATCTCTTAAAATATCTTCGACTAAAAGCACTATTCATTTCGAAAACGAATGAAATATTAATTAAATTACTTTCTCCTACAAGAAATTTCTGAGAATAGTATTAATTTCGAATTCTGTTATTCTCAATAAATTGAAATTAACTACCTTTCTCTGTTAAAAGTAAAAATCTCTTTATTCTACCATCTGTCTAAAAAGTAAACAATCGAAATTAACTACTCTTCTCTCCAAAAAATAAATTTATAAAATTTATAATAACCTTCTTTACTTTGTAAAAAAAAATATCATTCAAATATCAGTAATAATTTCATCAACGAACAAATAATACAGATAATTGTCAGTCTATTGTCTTTCGAGCGGAACCGTGTCGCATCTTTACGGCCACGATCGCAGATTCTCTTTGACAAAATTCAAACTGAACTTTGATGAAGTTATACGGACACGCGGCGCGGTAAATTTCCCGAGATTTTGTTGAGCAAGTATCTCCATTAAACCCACGAGAGAGTTCTTAAAATATTCAGAATTTTCCACCTACCTCGTAAAAAAAGAAACAGAGAAAAAGAAGGAAATAAAAAAAAAATATATATATATATATA
>CAJDYZ010007039.1:15953-26206 GCA_903986555.1 Heterotrigona itama
GTGCGACGTACATTTAAATATATACTTTTTTTAACACACGTTGATCCTGAAACGAATTTCGTACGTTCTTTTTCTACTTCACACTGCTGGTGCGAATCGTATGGTATATATTATTTAGCTATTATTTATTTATTATTATAGCTTTTTTTATTTGCTAGGTTTACAGCGTTTTTTCAATATTCTGACATTGACTTTATAATTTGTTCCCGTACGTAAAATTGATATTTCATCTGTTACAGATTCGTTAGATTTCATTCCCATGACTGTCGCGATCAAATTTATCAATTTCATCTTCGCCAGTTTCAGGAGACGCGAGATAAGAACGCGAGATAAATTATTTAAAGATCTCTTACGAATTTTAGGAGTGATTTTTTTTTTAAATAGAGATACTTCAATTATCACGGCGAATACTAAAATTATTTTTCACATTCTCGATCGTCGGTGATACCCGATAATTAATTCGATGCAATTAATAATTAACAATTTTTCTCCTTCTTATTCTTCCAGGTCGGATATAGAATACACGACAAATTCGTCGAAGACTTTCTTGAAAATCCCGGACGTGAAACTGGAGGACGAAGGCCTTTACAAGTGCGAAGCTACATACTTGGCTGTGAATCGAAAGTGCAATAACGTTCAGCATATCATACTTAACGTCACCGGTGAGTTCTCTGATTATTCCCTCGGAATATTCAAACGAGGCACAGCCCTTATTCGTTGATCTTGAAGAGGGACTTTGCGTCTCAATAAATTTGAAAAGAAATCTTTCCAATGTAGTGCCGATAAAAAAGAAAAATCTAAAACTATAGTAGAACACTCCACTTGTCACAAGGAAACGTCATTTAATGAAACGAGTGAACAAATCTAAATGCGATCGTAAAATAACAACATACCTCTGCCGTACCTCGAAAAGACACACACACACACATACACACACACATACACACGCGAGACGAAAATTCGTCATTTACTCGGCTCTTTTTCCTCGCTTTTCTTCGCTTTCCTCGACGAAAGTTCAATCGGTCGAGCTGAAACGTGCAATAACCGGCAACTTGAAACTGTCGTTTAGCGAAATTTACAATTCAATTCGATAAGCTGGCGTTGGTAAACGCGATTGAATCGCGATTATTTGTCGTGTAATCGTCCTGGAGAGGAGGGAGGATGGGGGTGATCCCGACAGCAGAAGGGGATGGTTTTCACGGCGCGCGGGCCACAGGCTGGCATATAATTTAATTAATCGATTAAACGCCGACGATCCCCCGGCAGTAAGATATGCGTGGAATAACTCGTATTAGACGTATCATACTTGTACGATCCGTGTAATCTGGCTAATCCCAGTAATTCGACAAACGAGAAAGCCGCAGTACTAATCCCGAAGTGGTAGCGGCTAAACCACTGAACCGGTTATCTTGACGCACGCAACATGTCACACTATTAAAGTGCGGTCGAGTTTACGTACATGAAAGGGATGCCAATTATTTACTTTGAAATTTTCGCCAGAGGCCGAAAGATTTCACTCGACGATATCGCAAGCCTTTAGACGAGCCTAAAGAGGTGATGAATACGATTTGCAATCGTGATATCCTGCCGCGGGGAAATCTCGATCTCGATTCAGTGAGAATGTTCAAGTTTATTGGTAGCAGCTTTTTTTTTTTTATTGATTTAAACAACGAAGTAGTAAAAAATGTGCGTTGAATCACAGATGACGTTTGATCAGTGAAATTTCAACTGAATTTCATTTTCATTTCGTTCCATGTAATTCAATTTAATTGTGTGTTTTATTTTCCATTTTATATCCGCCGGTTCTCAGAGTGAAATTAATCCTTTGCCCACGACAAACATTTTTTTTGTTTTTGTTTTCTTTTTTTTCTTTTTTGGCATCATCCGCCAGCAATTTATTTACGAAGCATCATCACTTCGAATAAAAGGACATTTTATATGCCATGGAAATAATCATTCAAGTGGTATTTAACATAATACCGAAATACCAAAATAATAAATTTAATATAAATACATATATAATACACAAGAATTAACGATACGATAGTTTCAATTTCAGGAAAGATAATATCCTCCGCCATTTTTTTTTTTAATAATTTCGTAAGAAGCAGTAAGAAGTCTGGTTTGTGTAAATTATTCCGAACTGTTTAGTGTCAATTGGAAGTTTCTTCTTCTGAAATCCTTTTATTTTCTTCTGTTCATTCATAATTATCAGCGAAGAAGAGAAAGTCGAGCGTTGAATAATTTAACTTCGAGCTGTTACGATCCCCAATGGTTTATCGATCGCCAATTAATCCAGATCGCGTGTCATCCGTTGCAAATGATATTTCAGAATGCTGATGTTTGAAAATTTCTCGGGTCAAAATTAAAATTGATTTCTTGCACGAGAGGACGAAGGCTTTGAGCAGACTTGGAATCGTTAGAGCTCGTGAAGTGGATAAATACTATATTTGCAAATGACCAATTTCGAATGTAATATAACTTCTCTCGAATTTTAATAAGCATAATTTTATCCATTTTTTCTTTTTCTTTTTTTTTTTTTTTTTGTACCGACAACGGGATGAAACTGCCTGGGAATTAATTACATTCCTCGGACTCATCCTGGACCCGAAAACTCATTTTCGTGCCATTACCGCGTAAAAATGGCCCGCCAAAGGGCTGAAGAGACAATCGTAAATTTGATGGAAAATTGAAAGTATTGTATTTTGGAATAGCTGAGAATCGAATTTCCATGGGGAGAAGAAAGAAAGACGATGTGAATTTCGCAGTAGAACATTTCATTTCTAAAGGAAAAGTTTGAAACTTCACTGAAAACGGTTTGTTAGATTAATTGAACGAATCGAGCTCTTGGAAGGGGGGGGGGAGGGGGAAAAAATTGAAATTTTAGTATCGCGGCTGATTGTACGTGTAGGAAGCTTGAAATTTCATTAAAAATGAACGATCGGGTTGCGAGTTTTCACGAGAGATATCGTAAATTTTGTAGCAGAGTACTTTATTTTTGAGGGTAGATTGAAACTTCATTGAGGGGTAGATTGAAAACAATATTTTACAGCAGTGGAATCGGAATTTTTTTTTCTTCTCTCTCTCTCTCTCTCTCTCTTTCGAAAAAGAATGAAGAGATTTCCTTGACAGAATTAATTATTCGAAAGGATTGATTGAAACTTCGTTGAGAATGATATTTTACAGTACAGTTGGATTGAAGTTTTTCGGAGGAAAATCGGAGATCCGGCAACAGAATCGAATAGGAAGATTGGAACTTCGTTATAAATGATTTGAAACAGTTGAATCGTTTGAGATAAAGATCTCGTGGAATCTGTTGCAAAATCTATTATTCGTAGAATAATAAATAACGATATGGAACATTTTTGGGAGGGAACCAAGAATTAATTCTGCGGTGAAAAGATTAAAACTTTATTAAAAAGAATATTTCGGATAAAGCTTTTATCAATTTCGTAAAAAATTGAGAAATTTGAGATCTCATCGAAAGAGTTTCAAGTTTCATTGAGAACAATATTTTCACTGCAAAGTTTGAAACTATCTAATGGGAAATCGAATTGTTTATTGATGACGGGAGATTTGTATTTCTAAAGATATACGCGAATATTCGGGGAGATAGATTTTTATATATTGGGAGACAGAATGTTTACATTATGGACAATGTAAACATATTATAAAATTTGTAAAGAAAGGGACAAATAAAATTCACGTGTTACAATTTGCAAGTTGCAAACTGTCACGCAGCTAATAAAACTTTTGATATTATAATGTAACTTTGGTACTTCAGTGATAGCGACATTGTACTTTCTCGCGTCCTAAAAATATTTAATATCTTTCTTTAACAAATCTAAATTTTATATTGGAGGAAAAAGGAAAAAAGCAGTCGAGAAGGCAAAATCCAACGAAAAATCGTAAGAGCCACGAACAAGTACAATAATTAGGTGTACCTTCATCTTGCACGCGTTATTAAGATGCAGTCTTGAACAATCAACTGAATTACGAAAACCGGCATGGCGGCTGTTGCATTGGCGCTTGTTAAAGAATATTGTGAGGACCGCAGTTTGAAACACCGAAAGCAGAAATTTTCACGGAAAAGTCGTCCGCTAACTAACAATGTTGGAAACTGCCCAAGGTACCATTACGATTCTTACGCTCTCCGATTACCAGCAGACCGTGCTAATAGCACGAGACCTGTTTTGAACTAGTCCAGCCATGGTCGGCGAAACTGTTCATCCATAGAGAGTTTATTGCAATTATCAGTACGTTGCCGAGCGTGACGCGTGAATGGCTGGAAGTTTGCGACGCGGAAGTCGAAATGTCGCGCAGCATCCGTGTTCCTTCCTGGGTATTTACCACCTGTCTAATTGTAAGTGGAACTTTCCCAATTGTATTTGTTGTCGTTCAATGACAGACAAATGGTCCGATATCAATGGACGTATTACATTTGACCGAGTTAAAAGTTTGAACGTCCAATGATTTACGAAGGAGACAAAGGTTTTTTTTTTCTTCTTCTTTTTTTAGTACTTTTGATGCATCGGAAAGTAAAAAAGGTTACGAATTATAAATAGGTTATGAGTTGTGTTAAATTACGTTTTATTATTTTATCTTTTAATTCAATTCATTTACTTACTTTATTCTTATTCTTTTCACTTTGTAGATTAAATTGTTTTGTTACTAATTCTTCGTTGTTAAATTATCTTGAGTTTTGTTATCTTATCTTTAAGTCAATTGTTTTATTATTTTATTCAATTTTATTTACTTTTCACTTACTCGTCAGGAAATTATTTGCAGAAAATATTCGACCAATGTATTCGATAATTTTAGATTTGAATTTGCAAAAAAAAATGTACGTAATTTAAAAATTCGTATAATACTGAACACTGTCAGACATAACCAGGGCATTCGTGTTGCAGAATAAATTTGAAAACATAATCGACCAACTTCACTGGACCATTATAGTACATTAACATTTACATTAGAAATACAAGTATTCTTGCATTCTTAATACACACGGGGTTAAATCAGTTTAAAAAAAAAAAAAAAAAAAAGCAAAAAACACTTTTCAACGCGACGTGTTTCAGGACGAAAGTTGAAAGAACCTGATCGATCTCGAGTCTAAAATTTCCAAACGTCGGTGGTAGATTTTCGAACAACTGTTCGAGAGGAGTCACGGTGTGACGAATTGAGATTTTTCTCAAAGAACGCGGCGAAATGAACGACGATTGAGGCCGGTTCGCAGGCAACGAACGCAACCAAACTAAAAACAATTAGAACGGCGTTGCTATTAAAAGTTGTAAATTGCACGCTCGTAACACCGGTGGCGAGCATCGGCCACATTATTTTAGGCGGGAACAAACGAACGCCTTTCAGACCGAGGCTCGCCATCCGCGCTAATGATACATCTCGCGTTTGCTCGCGTTGTTGCAAAATTATCACGGCCAACGACACAATTAACGACCAGCAGCATTCGTCGAAATATCGTTCGAAATATCAGCTCTACTTCGTGTTTCTACTTCCCCTTGAAAACTCTCGTATTAATTACAAACGCGTTTCGTTTGTTCGTCGGAACGCCCGATCGGGAATCGTTTGACACGCTGCGATCTCGAGCTTTTTACAACGGTGAAATCGCCGTTGTTCGGGCGAGGAACTCGGGATTAATGGAAATAATTTTCGTCGGGAACTCTTGTGATTTTCGTTGCAGCTGCAAATGAAAAGCAAGCACGCGCCGCGACACGCGAAATTAATTTTTTTTGGCAAATTCGCTGGTTACCGTCGATTTCGAGCAGAACGAGTCGAGGGATCGGCATGTAAAGAAAGAAAAAGGGGACAAAGTGAGGAACAAATTCGGGGATAGTTGAACGAGCGTGCACGCCCGTGATGAAAAATTGATCAAAGCGAGCGACGATTAAAAATTTCATAAACAGCCGTGTTTTTTCAAAGCAGAATGGGGCGTCGACTGTGAGAGACCCGAGAGGTCTCGGCGCGGAATTTGTTTCGATAACGCGGTTATTCGTTTCGAAAGCTATGCGCGCGCGCGGCGTAACGCGTGTCGAAATTTTTAAGGTTCCGAGCGTTCTATTTCCACCACAAATTGACAGAGTAACAATACCTGTACTGTAACGTGAGCCACTTTACGCAACGAATAGAAACTGTACGAGTGTTGTGCGCACTCGTTTATCGAAAGCCGACTGCGAATATACAGATAGACCAGAGCTTCCCAGATACGATCGGCCGAAGATGTTTGAAAAACAATCGCTTGAACTTGCCCAGCTTTTTTCCTCTTCCTCCTCGATATTTCCCGAAGCACTCGACACGTTTCTCTTTCCCTCTAGCGTTTATCACTTGCGACTAAAAGCGGACAGAATATTCAGATTTTAATTGTCGTCAGATCAATTGAAAATGATCGTTGTGTAATTATAATGAAATAATTACAAATATCCCGGGATATAAAAACACACTGGAATATATTTCATTTGTAAATTAAAAATATTCGATAAATGTATTTATAAAGATATATTATCGTCGTTCCAAAATACTATATTTGCACAACGCTAGAATACATATAAAAAATTCGATGTAAAATCGTATATTACTATTGCTCTAAAATATCCAAAAATACCTTTCTAAAAATATATATATATATATATATTTTTTTTTTTTTCAAAAGATCGAGGTAGATCTCATGCCATAAAGAACGATATTTCAAACAGAAGGGAATTAAGAAAGAATCCGAAAAGTCTGTCTCTTGGCTCGAGGCAACGACTGAAAATAGCACGCATACGAGAGGATCCGTGGAGAAATAGAGCTCAATTCTCGGCACAATTTTTCGGCTGAGTGACACGGTTAAGAGGCGAAATTAAACACTGTATTCTTCTTTCTTACCGGAGTGCTTCATGCACCGGAGTATCACTCGTTGTCCTTGTCGGTGAAGAAAACCTGGCTGCGGGCGATCGTAGTTCTCATTTCTTTTTTTTTTTTTTTTTTCTAAAACAACACGTGCCTCTTTTACCCCTGCCTCTCGTGTATTTATACGCGTCGAAAACATACGGGGCGTGAAATAATTTAAGAGGGCCATTATTCCTCGCGCGAGATAGGGTTGCTTCTGTTCGAGTGCTAATTAGAATGTGAGTCTCGCGGTTCTGTAACCCGATTCGATAAGCTGTAATGATTCATGAGAATCTCTGCCTGTAATTGGCCTGAAATTCTTATTTTTGGAGAATCGGAGAGCTCCTCTATCATTGAAAGTGACCTATTTGAAGTTTAAAGGCACACTGTATGTTTAGTAAGTTGAATATTTCAGCAA
Source organism: Heterotrigona itama (assembly GCA_903986555.1). NCBI lineage: Eukaryota > Metazoa > Arthropoda > Insecta > Hymenoptera > Apidae > Heterotrigona > Heterotrigona itama. Next base: position 23,254 of record CAJDYZ010007039.1, read on the forward strand.
TTAGAGCTTATTGATAAAGTTTTATTTAGTCGAGCGAAAATTAAATAAATGGCCAGTATATGCTTTCATGGTTGCTTGCAACTTTGAAACATTGAAAGTTTAGCTCGAAATCTTTGACAGAGTCACCTTAATTGAAATACCTTCGTCATTGTTGCTCTTAGAAAACGAAAGTAGCGACGGAAGCTCTCACCAGGAAAAAATCTTCTTTCTTGTAAGAATGAAATCTCAACGTATACGTAGAATTAATCGATCTGAAGATAGTCGAAGAGATTGATCGATCATTATAAATTCTTCGATTAGATGAACTTTCAGACCGAATATATATCAAATAAATATTTTGCCGATCGAGGAAGAAGAGTGGGGAAGGAGAGAGAGAGAGAAAAATGGAAAGATGAGAAATCGAGTTCGATTTTATTTTACAAGGACTTTGGATTTTCGGTGTGTGTACGTGCAAGCTGACTGAAAACGTATGGCGGAACTTTTACATCAACCTAATGCCTGTCCGAAAGTTTTCTATAACTCCAGCCCGTGTGAACGCATAGGCGAAGGAACCGCGCGATCCCGACGGCCGGAATGAAATTTGAAAACTTGAAACTCATTCGGTGCATACGCGCCACGATTCTTTCGCCTGCTGTCAGGTTTCATTTCTTTTCGTGCATCGATGTAATGAAACTACGATTAAAAGAAAGAAAGGAAAAAAGGAACGATTTCGGCGACCGATGATGATTTCGAAATGAAACTATTTACTTTACGTTCGACACACTAATGAGAGATTAGTTTAATATTCATTTAAATTCAAGATCAACAGAATCCGATGAAAAGGGGAAAAAAAAAAATCTCGAATCTAATTGTCTACCTCAGTTTTTTCAAAGATGTTTTTGCACCGTGTAACACGTGGGAAAGCAAGTATACTTTTGTCCTCGAAAGTTGCAAAAGTTCAAATGTCTCTGAGGACAATCCGTTAAAAAGAAGAAATCTATCATACTCTTGAAGATTGAGATCTTTTCTTTGCAACTTCTTAAAACTTGTTGTACCATTTTTTTTCTCTCTTCTTTTTACCATTTGACTGAACTTTAAACATTAGAATTAATTAAGTGATGAAACATTAGGATTTGTTGAATTTTCGACGTTCAAGATTCAATGAAATGGCGAGAGAAAAGAAAGTAGAGGGGAATTTCGATCTTTAAGATTATAATACATCTAGTTATGAAAAGAAATTTTTCAGTGATTTTTACGATTTTTAACAACAACAATACCCTTGCTTTCCCACACGCTGCACAGTGTGAAAATATTTTTGGGTCGATTTTCTTTCACCAAGTTTAAACAGTTTGAAATATCGATCATTTTTCATGTAGGGTGCGAACCGTTTTCGTTCATACCTCTCTGCATAAACTCGTTCCCGAAAATATTAAGACAAGCGCCGTATTCACTTTTCACAACTGGAATAACAATCGTGTTATGAGATATGCATAGAATTTAAGAATTTTATTATCTACGAGCTGAGATATCATCTTCTCCGTCTCGTCGTATGATTGAAATCTTTCCTGATCGCTCACTGAAACCAGAACGGACTCGACACGAAAAATCACTCGCACTGTCGTGACGTCATCGACGAAATAATATTACAAGCTCGATAATTCGAGAGAAGTATCTAGAGCAGACGCTGACACCGAGTATTGAAAATAGAAAGTGTCCTAAAGAGTTTTCGAGCAGAGATGCATATATCCTCTCCATCCGTGTACGATTGATCGGCCACTGAAAACCAGAACGAGCCCGACTAAAAATTACTCGCGTAATATCACCGTCGAACCGATATTATAATTAACCTCGATAATTCGAGAGTAGTAATCGTAACAGCCGTTTCGTCGGCTGTCGGGCGCTGTTCGTCGCGCGTATTTCAAAGGGCAATTTGTCGGATGGAAGGCTGTTACGGTGACGGTGCCGCGCGGAGGAGCTCTATTTAAATTATATGAAGGACCACTTGTCTCGCGGCCAATCCAATTAGATCTTCTAGCTGCTGGAAATTATGGGGTTTCAGGCTGCTCTCCCTCTCTCTCTCTCTCTTTCTCTCTCTGGGTCATTGGGCTTCGATCGATTCGCGAGCACTTCTGATTGGACGCTCTCGCTCGCTCCTTCTAATTCAGACTCCCAGATACGTCGATTCTACCTCTCCCCCTCTCCCCCCCCCTTTCGATTGCCCATCGTGTTTTTAAAACCGATTCTGAAGGGTTCCGCTGGTCGAACGGCCATTTCTACGAACCCGAATCGATCTCCTACCCCCCCTTTCCCTATGGATTATCTGTATCAAAGTCGCGTATATTGAATACGAGCGGATTACTGGGCTCGCAAATTTACGACATTCAGAAAAAGAAACTCGGGAAATTTCTGGAGGCAAAGGGATTCAGGGATTCGATACTTGGAAATCGAGAATCACGCTCTGCGTTAGCAGGGTGTGAACATCGACTGGAATACAGATTTGAATCATCCTTACGTCAGTCAATTTTCCCATCAAGTTGATTCCCATCTCTGACTAATAACCAGAATATTTATAGGACAAGTTTAACTTAATCAAGTACCATGTGTATTATCTACGTAGTAGATAATTCCAGAATCAAACCAGGAGACAGACAACATTGTTAAAAACACGAGAAATTTAGAAATTTCTAAGTGTTAAAAAAAAGACTAAAAAAATGCCAAGGCGTCTAATGAACGTGAGAAACGTTACCGGAGTAACTAGTTTCCTCCCTTAAATAAATAAAATCCAGCAGAACGAAATATCATCGTAGAACTGACATCGTTAGCGCGGAGATGTGAAATTTTCTCGAAAACGAGGCTACGTTCTTGTCAAAAACACAAAAACTGCAGGCACTCGGAAACGCAGCACGCAAGTTCTGCAGGGAAATTAGATTCCCCAAGCTCGTGAAGCTTGCAATAGGTTTTTTTTTTTTTTTTT
>CAJDYZ010007041.1:4697-17394 GCA_903986555.1 Heterotrigona itama
CCACACTACAATCTAATAACTTGCATTATGATTATTATAATTAGAGATTGACAGAATTTATTGTAATGATACTAACAACAATATTTTACAAATATCTCAAAAACTATAAAAATTTCCTTGTTTTCACAAAAATGATCTTTATTGATTTTTGGTTTCAGCGAGTCAAAATACACGATGATATTTAACCAAAAATATTGCTGCCTGTATATTGTACCTTCGCTATTGTATACAACATACCCAACAATTTCTGTAGTACCTGTCCATCATATAAGTCTTCTGCAATATCTTTCACAATAATCCGCTGGTTGGCTAATTCATCATTGATCCATTCGATCAGAACGAATATTAATTCTTTCAGTTTGGAATCTTCCAAAGACCTAGGTTCTATCATTGAACGCTCCTCATTTTCATCCAATGCATACTCCTCTGGTGGCATCTCTGGACTGGCTGCAAATCCTGGTGAATCAATTGCATACTTCCCCTCTTCTTGTACCTCTTGCACTATATCAAATTCAAAATAAACATCAGAAATCAAAAATCAAGCATGCGTGAACAATAATTTCAAGAAAATTTTCTCTTCTATCAATAATTAATAATTTCAAAAATACTTTCCTAGTGGAATATTCAAAATGATAGTTGATAAAAATCGTTAAGGTCATCATTACACAAGTTTTATAAATATGCGTACAATTTTATTATTTTAACACTGTAACAATCGAACTTGTAAATTTGAGACTTTTGTTTTTTACAACTGCTTAAAAGATGCGAGTATTCTTGTCAAAATTAATATTAATTTCTGTTTGAGCAGAAACACAATCATATAAATCTATTTATTTTAATTATCATATATGTAGATTATATGTATGTAGATTTATATGTAGAATATTCTGATAATCGTTCTAATGCTAATAGATTTATTTATTTATTTATATTGATATTTTTGAACAATTAAAGTCAACTATACATCGGCCTATTGATTCTCTGTCCATTTTTATTACATCAAGTATATCATGTTTTAAATACTTTCGTGGGCCAGTGACACCCACTGTGAAAGATTAAGAATCGAATATAAGTATCATCAACAATACCAATATTCTTTGAAGTTTGTCATTACTCGTACCATATAAGGACATACATTCTGGATAAATTCTTAGTAAAAGAATAAACTAAGTTAACTTGTCATAACGTAATGTGAATCCAATGCGATACCTTCTTTGATACGTTTTTTTCGACCTAACGTCCCGATTTTATCCCAAAAGCTTTCTTCTTTCTCATCCTTTTTCGATGAAACAAGAGGTCGCGGAGACTTTGGACGTGGAGACGACATTATTCAACACTACATTCATAAATGAAAAAGAAAAGATGAAAGATGTCATCTCTCGAAATACAAACTTTCGATCTCGTTTACAATCGTCGATACACATACATTGTACATTTCGAGTCTTTTTTTAATAATCTATATCGAGATGAATTTTTCAAATATCAGTTTCTAAGAATATTTCTCTTTTTCATTGTTGTTGTTGTTGTTGTTTACGTAGATTCGAAATTATCAACTTCTGTAATATTTCATTATTTTACATATATTTTATTTCAAATACAACATACGTCTTGAATCTTAAAAATTGAATAATACATACATTTCAAATCGCGATTTTCTTTAAAAATGTTTTAATAAAAAAAAAAATATAATGACAAAAACGAACTATTCGCTAGAGTAAAATTTGCACAAAAAGTTCACTTATATTTGTTTAAACGGATTTTGTATCCAAAACTGAATTTAAAAAAAATTAAATTGAATTTTCATCTGATCTTATAATATTATATATATTGTTGTAATAACATTTGGAAAAATGCACGTAATGTATATGTGGAATTGAATCGTTTAGTAACTAGGCCTCATCATTGTGTTTGTGAAACGTGATTTTGAGGTTATCAACAAAACATCGAGAAATAATCGTTAAAATGTTGTCACTAATACGACGTTATAAAGTCACCAATACAATAGGGGCATTAAAAATTACGAAATTATCATCTTCCACGAGTACTGATGATGATATAGGTAATTAAATTTTATGCTTATTATATAGACAAATATATCTTTCTATGTGTGTTGTCAATTTGCATGTATTTTCTTCCATAGAATTTCGAGTATTGCAATTGATACCACCAGAAAAGAAAATTGTAAGCAGAAAGCAACAAACAGTCACAGAAAAAAATATACTAACAAAATTGAGAAAGGAAACACCTAATCAAGACTGGCATTCGATGTGGCCTGTTGCACGATCATTTCATCCTAATATCGTGCCGCTTCCTTTACAACAAGGATACAAAAATAACGAAGGCGTACATCCTGGCAAATACGGTAATGCGGAGCTACTGAAAATCCCAAATTTTTTACATCTTACTCCACCTACAGTAAAGAAACATTGCGAAGTATTGAAAAAGTTTTGCACCAAATGGCCAAAAGAATTGGAATCGGATGAAGCGTGTGTAAAGCACTTTCCCGTTGAAGTAATTACATCAGATTACTGTTACTCCTCGCCTACGATAAGAGAACCCCTCGCTAGAATAGTTAGTTTAAGAGTAAAATTATCCTCTTTACATTTGGATATTCATGCCAAAGATAAAATACTTAGGTTACTGGGTGATAGATATAATCCTGAAACAGGTATAATAACGATAATTGCAGACAGATGTCCAACTAGAAAACAGAATTTAGATTACGCAAAATACCTTCTAACTGCATTATTTCATGTGTCTTGGGTAAGTCATTTTCTATTGCTTTCATTAATTTTCTAATAGCATACAAGTGAAACGAATCAAGCAGGATTGTTTGAAACAAATTATTTTAGCGTTTTGAACCATGGGAAATGGAAAAGTCTGCAGTAGATGTGGAATATTATGACTGGGATAAAAGTAAAAGCAGAGAATCTTTAACATCTATGTACAATTGGCCAAGTATACCAACTGACTCCAGTTATGAATACATCCCACATGCAACAGAATATAAAATTGCAGTTTCTGATTTAATAAATAAAGGAGAAGATCTAGTTTCACTTAACAAATATAAACAAGCTGTTAAAAGTGTGTTAAATCTGAAATTTAATGAGTCTATGGAATAAATAAATAAATGTAAATAACAAGATTCTAAAACTTGTTATTATTGTTGCGGAATATTCATGCAAAGAAAAAAAAAACGTGAAATTACGACAATGTGATATACGTAACACAAATACATGTAAAGGATAATAGACGGCATTATACATTATGCATTATTATTATAAAGAAAGAAAAAGAAATAATTTAATTTTCAAGTTTAATTTTATTTATCTTTTTATATTAAAGATACTTTTGCATCTTCAATAACTTAAAAAGCGATTTAGTCTATAAATTAAAAATATAGTAGTAAATTTAAATGTATATATATCTCATTTAAGATCTATGTTAACCATTTATTGAAGACGTAAAAACTGATAGAAATAAAATGACTTCCATTCACAATATTTGTTGACGTAACAGTACATTTCTATTCAACTATATCATCAATTTCTCATCTGTTTTCAATTTTTACACTACAATACAAAACATTGAGTATATTAGATAAATGTGAATCGATATTTTACTTTCTATCGTTCTCCTTTTATAGTCAGTCTTCAAATGATTTATTAAAATATCATTAAGGAGCAACATAAATTCGTAGATATTAAAAGCATACAATTAAGAATACATTTACATTATTACAAGATTGCTTAATTTTATAACTTCAATTATCAAATTAACATCATCAACATTTTGCAGTTATTATTTTTCTTATTCCAACGTCATTTTTATACATTTATGATAATGTTATTTTACGCTATAAATTTTTTGCATTTATATATTAATAGAAATATAAAATGTTTAATCAGATTTCTATCATTTTCCTTGCACTAGCATACACGTTTCATTTATCATTAAGTTTTATCTCGTATTGTTACCGTTGTTTTCATGGAATTTGTGACGAAGGTAAGGTTGAGTAGGATCTGCAACATTTTAACAATTTTTATTTCAAATGAGAAATATCGAGAAACTACTTGTAAGAAGAATTTAAAAACTATAACAACTATAAACTCATCTTTTTTTAATGACTTTAGAAATTTATTTCATTTTAATAAATGTCATTTCGCTTCAATTAAAAAATATCAATAATAATATAATTTATTGCAATTTATCAAAGGCTATACTTACTTTTGTTTCCCATTCGGCTTTTGATAGGGATGTGTTGTCATTAATGTTCTTCTTTCTTTTTCCCTTACTATTTTCAATACTCCACCTGATACATTCATATCAATATTTTCTTTTTTAAGTTTATCTGCTTTTAATTTATTTAATATGGCTATACTTTTAGCGCTCATTGTTACATGTGATTTTTGCATATGTTTTTTATTTTCTTTATCTTTGGTTCCTATTGTACAGATTGTAATATTTTTACGTTTTGGAGATATCTTTCTTACTTGTTTGGTAAAAGTTTTTGTCATACTTATATTATTTTTATCTAAAAGAACACGCTTTTTAGCTTTGTCTTGTGTACAATTTGTATTATTACGTTCCTCTTTCGTACTCTCTTCTACTGCTTTTATATCTGTGTTACATTCCACAGCCGAATCTTCTTCTAACGTGATAGTTGTATTATGTGCATCTCCTTCTTCGGAGCAAGCTGCACTGAAAGTTGCATCCAATGCATCTTGATCATTTAAAGATTGCAACACATACATTGGTACCTTGCTATTAAGAGGATCCATTAAGTGAGTTACACTAAGGCATGTCAGGCTATAAAAGCATTCCTCTTGATTGATTGTTTGCATATCTGACCATTTTATATTTCTCACTCCTTCCAATAATTTAATCAACTGTTTGAATTCTTCTTTCATTATATCTGTCAGGGTTCCAGATCCTCTCATCATGTTGTAATAATTTTGTAACGTTGTACTCATCATTTTAATCATTGAATAATGAGACTCTATTTCACATTGTTGAAGATTGCTCACTTTCTTTGCATGTTCGTATTGTTGTTGTAATCTGGATTTTTCTATTTCACTAGTTTGTAGTGCAATAATATTTTCCAATTTTTCAAGTTTCTTTAACTTTGCTTCTGTGTATAGTTTCTGTATTTCTGTCTCTACCGAACACAATTCTTCCCATGTCGCTTTTATCTGTATTTTCAAGGAATCTCTTTGTCGTTCAAAATAATTCAACGATTTGTTAACTCTTGACTTACCACTTGCATTTTGTTCTTCGAGCGTTAAAGTATCAACAGCTGTTGTTAGATTATGCAATCTCTCATCTGCTGCTTTCTTATATTGAATCCTACAACATAATATTTTGTCCGCGCTTTCTAACGAAAGAATCTTTTCGTTTAGAACTTTCTTCCTCTGAAACAGTTCGATCAATTTATTACTGTTGATTAATAAATCTTCATCTACTTCTTTATTACTCTCTTGAGTACTCTGTGGTACTATATGCAACGATTTATTTTCAAACGTCGATAACTTTTGTTTCAGATAATTTATTTCTTTCTTTTGTTCTTCAACCATTTTTATATACGCAGTTACATGCAACTCGCAGGATAAAATGTTTTTCTTTATATGAGTTTTGATCTTCTTTGCTCTGTTTGCATATCTCAATGTATTGTACGTGTCTTCGTAACTAAAGCTAGAAGAGGTAATATTAGCTATCATAACTGTCTGACAATTTCCACCTAGCGAATCTTTTAAGAGACGGGTCAACTTAGAATCTCTATATGTTATATGTTTTGCACCATCCGCCAACTTGTTGATACAATTGCCCAGAGCTAATAAAGATTTATTAATGTTTGCACCCTCTTTGAACCTCGCTCCTTTACAACCTGTAGCAGAAGCTCTTTCAGACCCAGCCAAATCGATCATAGACAATTTAACTTGTCGTACTTGTCCATCCAGTCTATTGGTGATATTGATATAAACTTGAAAAACAGCGTGACTTCTGCTGCTCTCCTCGTTCGCATCAGTGGGATGTTGCGTGCGATTCTTATTACCTTTTGCTAATAGCGTCAGTAATTCTTCAGCATTCTGAATGGTAATTATCTTAAGCCCAGCAACAATTACTCCGCATCTACCATCGTCTCTCAGATGTAAAGGTCCAGACTTATGCAAAAGATCCTGTACATTCTCGTTATAGATTTCCAAATACGTTACACCTAAATTAAATTCGCGTTGTTCGCTCTGTTTCTCTATCTGGGAGAATAGTTCTGCGACTGTTCTATACGTGATACCAGGATCTTCGTCACTACCAAGCATAGTATGAGTTTTTCCAGCACCGGTTGCTCCATATGCGAATACAGAGCAGTTATAACCATCCAAAAGATTACAAATCAAATCTTTGGTACTTCCTTCGAACACGTCACTGTTGTCCGACGTCACGTCAAATATTTTGTCAAAGACGAACTGCAATTCTTTATTTTGTTTCTTGAGCAGATCACGACCTTTCTGGGCGACGCCGTGATAAAAAAACGGATTCTGATCCTCTTTCGGATCAAAAATTAGCATTTTATCGTCAACGACCTTGACAACAGTTTTATAATTGTTTTGCATTTCAATCTGATTTTGCGGCCGTATTCTTACGATTACTTTGATGCTTGTCTGGGAGCCAGCGGATTCAGTTTGCACCGATAAACCTGTGCCCTCGCTCATGCTTGGCTTCATCCCATTGCTCGACAACCGTTTCTTCGGCAACTTTTTAATCTTATTCGGCGAAAATGCTTTCGCCAGATCTTTCTTATTAAACACCATAGCAAACTCCGATTAATTTACACAGAGGCATCCATCACCGACCGTTGAGTGTAAACTAAGCTTTCAAATTTAAATCCTGGATCTCTTTAAAACCAGTTTTGACAATAGTAAACACGATTTTAGTGACATTCTAGGGAATTTTTGCATAGTTATTTCATTAACTTTGAATGAATATTACGAATATTTCCATTTTCGTGCATCATTACATGTATTGTATTACACCTCAGCAAATACATCATTCGTTACGTTATTATTACGTTATTGCACGTACAACTTGCAATTATTTGCAATCATTTTTTTCAAAATATCTTTTCTTTCAGTGTGATTACGATTAGATTACAGTAACTACTTTATCTTGATAAGAATTAATTAATATAAAATTAACATAGAAGAAATAATAAAAAATTCATTGCTCTATTTGTTAATATAATCAAACAGCACTATACTATACTATCAAGTAGAATTTCATTTAGTTGAAACGAATCATTCTTTGTATTTATTAAACCACTACTATACCAGAAATGTCAATTATTTTTAATTTCCAAATAGTCAAAGAGGGCAATTATGTTTTATAATTTGACATAGTGTTTGTAATTTAGGAAACAATTTGTAGGAAAGGGACTACAACTTGGGATTACGAACATATGACTGTTCAATGTTTTGAATTTTATATTTCTCTCTCTCTTTCTCTTTCTCCCTCCTACAAATATTATCAATATTATTAAAACATTGATACATATAATTTTATTCGCTGCAATAATATTATCGTCAGAAAAAAATATTCTTCGCTGCTTTTCTTTGCTTTCATGCGCGCACGCGTATATATCATGCATTGGACTACATCTAAGATCTATTATTCTTAGAAAGACGTAAAAGATAGGCACTTGACATAACCTGCAAAGTAGACAAAATGTGTTGCAGGAATAAAAGCACGAAAATGCGCTAGTACGAATATACTGCAAAATCCGTAGGAATAGAATGGTCTTACAAAACGTTGGCAGCAATTTAATTAAAACTGTCAGTAACGTATGCATTAGACAAAATGAATGGAGCAGTAACAAGTGTACTCAAAGATTGTACATGGCACTACCCCGGCTCACACCACAGGAGGTAACACAGGTCCATTAAATTTTTTTTCAAATTCTCCTCTTTACAATCACGTTGCAGGTTACAGCAGTTTTACAGGCCAATGAGTATACCAAAGAATTTGACGAGGAAAGCTCTGTAAAGTACTATGATTCAAATCAGTTGGCGTCCAACAATCCTATGGAGGATACTCGATCAGAAGCTCAATGTCTACTTACGAAAGGTACAAAAGTTATGTAAAACAGGAAATGCAGTACATGCACAAAATATTCCATTTACTTTTGTGTTCTTAGCGACACGTCAAATTTCACGTTACGCGTAACCAAGACACAAATTTATTTTAGGGATATTGTTAGGTGTGTTTGATGGTCATGGAGGCCGTACGTGTGCACAAGTTGTCTCAAAGAGACTTTTCCATTATATATCGGCATGTTTGTTGCCCACAAGATTACTAAAACAATATCTCGACACAGTCAATTCCAACAATAAATTGGAACTTCTTCAAACGTTCAACGATAAAGTAGAGTTTATTTCTGAAATCAGAGATATCTATCAAGCAAGTTTTTTAACTTTTGTCAAAGACTTGATAGAAATGGAATGTACGAAAGAATTTCAAATGGAAACGGCTTTGGAAAATGCATTTCTCAGGTTAGACAATGATTTGTCAAACGAAGCACTTTCAAATTTAGATAAAAACGGTACTGCTACGACTCTTGCTGTTGCAATGTCTGGTGCTGTAGCAGCTGTTGCACATATAGATGGTCCCCATCTTCACGTTACTGGATTGGGTGATTGTCAAGCAGTACTCGGCATACTTTCCGGTATGAATCACAATAATTAAACTTTGCAACTTTATTAAAAATTCTCTCTCTGTCGTTGTTATATCGATCGTTGTTAGTATTGTCTTAAATTATAGAAAATGACGATTGGTCTGCAAAATTAATGACCGTCGAACATAATACCGACAATCGTGCAGAAGTTGAAAGAATTTTATCGGAGCATCCATCCAACGAAAAGTCGACTGTAATTAAAATGGAGCGGTTACTTGGACAATTAGCGCCGCTTCGTTCGTTGGGTGATTTTCGTTATAAATGGAATAAGCAGATCTTAAGAGATATAGCGGTACCGTACTTTGGGGAAGCAGCAATTCCACCAAATTATCATACTCCTCCATATTTGACAGCGAAACCAGAGGTCAAATATCATAGGTTAACACCTAGAGATAAATTTCTTATAATAGCTAGCGACGGTCTATGGGATTTAATGTCACCCTTACAAGCTGTACGTTTAGTGGGCGAGCATATGAGCGGGAAAGTAACATTGAGTCCATTGACGCTACCTCGTAAGAATATGAAATTATCAGATATACATAAAATGTTGTTGCAACGTAAAGAAGGTTTGAAAAAGAAACCCCTGGATAGCAACGCAGCGACACATTTATTGAGAAACGCGCTTGGTGGTACGGAATACGGTATAGATCACGTTAAACTGTCGCAATTATTAACGCTACCAAGAGAAGTGGTACGAATATTTCGCGACGATATTACAATAACGGTAGTTTATATGAACTCTGAATTTTTAAGACACTGCCCCCCGTGAAATTCTCTAGAGAAATTTGTTACATTTATAAAGTCTTTCACGATCCTCATTGTTTCTAAGCATTGTCTCGAAGAAATTGACGTTTTATTGTATACAGCTTGTTATTTATTTAATTAACAATAAAAACAATTTACATGGAAAGGATATTTCACTTATTCGCAATACGTACACATATATTACATACTACGTATAATCACGTTCGTGTAATTCAATGAATCATTTCAAATTGATTATCGGTAATTTATACTTATCAGAAAAAATGAATGCAGATGTCACAGACAATGTGTCGTTAATGTTGTTAAGCAAGATCAAAATTATAAAACGTACAAATAAATTGCTAATCTACAATCATAAACATTGTTCAGAAATACTTATTAATTCTATATATCATACAATTAATTTGTTAGGTACAAGTATAGCAATAATTATATAAGTTAAAAACGCACAGAATCTGTTACACGTTACGTCATGGATTACGTAGCATTTTAACTTTTTCTCGCGTTTCTGAATAAAAAATAGTCTATTGTTTTTTCGCAGATTAAAATATAACAAATTTTCATCACAAAATATATACTGTTCATTCTGTGATCTTTATATTAGTTTTGACAGTGTTTGTAAATAAGTATTAAGCAATGTACGTAACGTTGTCATTGCTATTGTGTAGTGGCTATCGAAGGAGAAAGAAAAAAATTTGAAAATAAAACTCCGAGTTAAAGTGATTGAAGTTTTTGTATAAATACTACACGTAGCAATGTCGATAATCAAACAAGATAGGCAAGTGCGTGTATAACAAAAAAATATTTTTGGAAGTATATAGCAACTTCGTTAAAAAGGTTAGAACATCAACCTTCTTGACCAAAATCTTCTTTAAATTTCTCTAATTTAGTCATATCCTCCTCGTTTACTGTAGGACGCGTAGTTGCTAATGACTTCAACATGTCTTTCTAAATACGAAAAATAGATTACAATTAGAACAAAGAAAAATTGAAACAATTGAATTGAAATAAAAAAACAAATCCTATATTTACCATAGTTACAGGTGGTTCGTACAATTTGTCACCCTCGACTTCCATCCAGTTCATTTCAATAGCGGCTGGATCTCCTGGTGAACATGGTGTCAACAAATCGTCCACAATTATAGAAGGATCTTTCGGCGATGGCCCTCTCACGCGTTTAAAATGCGTCGCAGTCTGAACCTGTCTAACTGGCTGCATAAGAGCATCTCGCACAATAATACTTATATCAGCGCCAGAGTAACCATCAGTGGCAGCTGCTAATTTTTTAAAATCTTCCTCCGTTAAATAATGAGAAGTATTTCCTAAGTGAAGTTTGAACATTACAGCTCGAGCTTGTTCATCCGGCAAAGGAATGTAAATCCTTTTCTCGAATCTTCTTCTGATAGCAGGGTCTAACACCCATGGTATATTAGTAGCTCCCAATACTAGTATACCGTCATTGTCTGACCCAACACCTAACACATTTGCCTTGATATATTTTACACGTACACGCGTATCCAGAGAAATGAAAACAAATCATTATCTTCCTTACCTTGCATTTGTACTAAAAATTCTGTTTTTATTCTTCTCGCAGATTCCGATTCATTGTCGGAACGCGACGAGCAGAGCGAATCCACCTCGTCGATGAATATGATACTAGGTTTGTGTTGGCGAGCTAATTCGAACAAACTTCTGACAAGTTTTTCAGATTCTCCGAGCCATTTGCTTACCAAGTCCGAAGACGACACAGAAAAAAACGTTGAATTATTAGCTTCAGTTGCAACAGCCTTCGCCAGATAAGATTTACCAGTGCCTGGTGGCTGAAAATATCTTAAAATTACTTAAAAAGTATTTAAACAAAGTTAGCTTTCTATTCAAAGTGTCACTTTCTAGAGTTATATATTTGATTATTTAAAAGTTACCCCAAACAACAAGATACCCTTCCATGGTATCCGTTTTCCAGTAAAAAGATGAGGAAAACGTATTGGTAAGATAACAGCTTCCTTTAAAGCTTCCTTGGCTCCGTCAAGACCCGCGACATCACTCCACTTAATGTCTGGCTTTTCAATGATTATCGCACCTTCCAATTTACTTTGAAGTTTCTTCTTTGCAGGATCACTGTCCGTGTCGCTGTCTCCACTGTCGCTCTTCTTATCCTCGGTTTTCGAATTATCTTCACCCGCTTTTACAGGTTTCTTCTTACTTTTCTTCAAATATGCTTTTAGCTTCTCGGCTCTTTCCAAGTATTGCGTACACTTTGCCCTTATACTTTCTTTAGCTCTGTCGCCTTGCGCTTCGTCTAGAGAAGAAGTAAAACCAATAACGCTCAAAGTCTATTCTCAACGTAAGATTATCATAAAAAAAGAAAAAAAAATGGAAAAAGAAGCGATATCGCAAAGGAAACCTGTTAATAATCATACATTTAATAGAGTGGAGGAAATATTCGACAGCATGTTCGTACAACCTAAGGGCCTCCTCGTAATTTTTATTACGATCTTCTTCGGTAGCTCTGGTAACCAGATCTATAGCTTTCTACGACACGCCAAAAGAGAAAATTTTTAATTACGATTGCGCGTTTTTAATCGTGAAGCAGAAACAACGAAAGTTACACGCACGAGTGGCTCACCTGCAATATTGTACCTGAAGCCATTCTATAATTATTTTAAGTTGCATCTAACCTTTGCTGCACGGTAGTTCACCGTCACCGATGGGACGCAGCGTCTCGAGAAAGTAAAAAAGAACGGCGATCGAGACGGCGACCTACCGCATCAAAATGATACTCTATGTCGCTTGATAACCTTCAAAATTCGGCCGACCAACGTCACCGCTTGACATATCACAGATCTCACTAATACACTTTTAAACAAACTCCTGAACGCAGTCTATCCACATCGTTTGTCGCGTTCTTAACGATGCGGACCATCAAGTAATGTCCCGTTTACAATATGGTTGAGAATCCGTGGAACAGAACACGCATTCACGTGAGATTCTGATTCAATGCACAAGTTGATGATAAAATAAACTTTGACCGTTTAAAGAAAATGTAAAATATGCAAATACTGGAAATATATGAAAAGCATGTATGTAAAATACACACTGAAAACTATCGTACATGTTGTGTAACATACGCGGTATCTCAATATGTATTGTGTATAAACAAAAAAAAATACATATATATATAATTACTCGATACATTACCATTACAGCGAA